>CANNZV010001325.1:0-164508 GCA_947561585.1 Caprella mutica | reverse complement strand
ATCATATTTGCCACTGCCACGAGATTCAACTTGTTAAAATTACAAGCAGGACCAATAATTTTTACATTTTTAGTTTGTATAGGAACCCAGACTTAGATAATAGTATATTTGATTGCTTTCTGAACTCTATGTTCGAGATTCAGGGTGCTGACCGTAAAGCCTCTTTCATTTTTGTTTGTGATTTGAATGTTCATCACCGGGAATGGCTTGTTTCGGTTAGTAATACTGATTCGGCAGGTATAGCTGCTCTTGACTTTGCCAATCTTCCTGGATGTGACCAGCTCGTTCAGGAGGGTACACACAGAAGTGGCAATTGTTTGGATTTACTCCTTACTGATGTCCCTGATGTGGTGGATGTTAGAGTTAAACCCCTGTTAGGTACGTCAGATCATTGTGTTGTTTCCTTTAATGTGAGGCTTACTTTCCAAATACCTGATATAAGATTTGAACGAAGAGTGTATTTAAAGGAAAGAACTGATTGGAGAGCTGTTTTGCATGACGTTGAATCAATTCACTGGGGTAATATATTAAGATCTCCAGACCTGTTGGCCTCTTAAATGATGAGTTGTTGAATATTATCAATAGGAGAGTCCCTCAAAAAATCATACGGACTCGCTGCAAAGATAAGTGCTGGTTTAATGAGGACTGCAGGCGAGCTTTTAATGATAAACAGAGAGCTTACCATCGCTGGACACGTAATAGATCTGACAATCTATATGGAGGGAGTACACGCGTCTCCGTTCTGTAGCTGCCAGAGCTTATACTACTGCACAAATTGAGTTCAATAGCACTCTGCAGGATTCTCTTGCTAATGGAACTCAGTCCCATAAGTGGTGGTCTACCTTAAAAACTGCTCTTTTTGGTGTAGATTCCTCATTGCCACCTTTACGTGGTACCACGGTAATCTCATCTTTGAACCAAAGGCTAAGGCGGAATTGTTGTCGGAATCTTTCCTTAGTAGGCAAAGTGGTTGGGGTCCAAATTTACCTGACACTTGCCATCCTGAGCCAAAAATAACTAATATAATTTTTAGATCTTCAATAATGAGAAAGTATTTGAATGATTTGGATTCACATGGGGGTGTTGATCCTAACGGGATTTTCCCAATTTTATTAAAGAAAATATCAAATCTCTTGGCCCCTAAATTAGCAAGAATTTTCCGAATTTTAATCCGCTCAGGTTCTTTCCCTAGAGTTTGGCGTACTGCTAACATAACTCCAATTCCTAAAGGAACTTCGCCGAGTCCATTCCCTTCAGAATTTAGGCCTATATCCCTGACCCCTATCTTGTCTAAGATATATGAAAGACTGATATTTGAGAAACTCCATAAATTTGTTGAATCCTCTAACCTTCTGCCTAATACTCAATTCGGCTTTCGGAAGGGCTTGGGAACTACGGATGCACTGCTTACTTTTGTGAATGAAGTTCAAAGTGGCCTTGACTCGCGTTCAGAAACTAGGGAAATCTCTCTTGACTTTAGTTCTGCCTTTAATTTGGTGAATTATAAGGGTCTTTTGTTTAAATTGGAATCTATGAGCGTTGGAGGTAAGATACTGAGAGTCTTGAATGATTTTCTATGTGATAGACAACAGCGTGTCAGCGTTGATGGGAAATTTAGTGAATTTAAAACTATGTTGTCTGTCGTGCCCCAAGGTTGTGTCTTGGGTCGACTTCTTTTCATCCTTTTCTCCTCGGATATGTGGGTTGGACTTGCGAATAGGATGATTGCATATGCAGACGATAGTACGCTGTATTCAATTATCGATAGACCTGCCAATAGAATTGAAGTGGGAAATTCATTGAACAGAGATCTCGAAAGAATCCATGAGTGGTGCACTGTTTGGGGAATGAGGTTAAATCCTCATAAGACACAGTCTATAATTTTTTCTCGATCAAGGACTCTGCAACCAATTAACCCACCTCTGAGCTTATGTGGGTCATCAATTCCTTTGTCAGAATCGATATAACTTCTTGGTGTCACTTTTGATGACAAACTTACTTTTGAAAAGCATATTCGAAATTTATCATCATCAATTGCTCAGAAGACTGGACTTCTGTGCAAATGTCTTAAGACTTTTGGGAATCGCAAGACAGTAACTAGGTCTTTCTTCGCATTTATTCTAACTTGTTTTGAATATTGCTCTCCAGTCTGGTTATCTACTGCTCTCTCTTTTTTGAGGCTACTTGATCGAGCGTTCAGTGGAATTCGTTTTATTATACCTGATCTTTCGATCGATTTTCTTGAACGCCGTAAAGTTGCCTGTTTAGTTTTGATTTTTAAAATATTTAATAATGATAATCACCCTATGCATTGTCACTTGCCACCTCCTTGCATTCCTGTAAGAGTAACAAGATTTGCAGGTAGCGTCAATGATTCAGCTTTACAGTGTATGCGGTATAATACTACACAATATTCTCGCTGTTTCTTGCCGTTTATTTGTAAGATATGGAATGAACTCCCTAATGATGTAGTCGATGTTGTGGATTCAGCCAAGTTCAAGTCAGCAGTGAAGCAACACTACTCATCCGCTAGGGTACCTTGAGTTTACCTATTACTGTGGAATGGAATCACAGTTCAATAGAGTAGAACTTCATCATTGTTCTTTTTATGCTGAAGAGTATCATAGCTTTGTAGATACAAAGTCAATTTGTGTGACTCTTTCGGCAATCTCTCTTCTCCTGGGTATTTGAGTACTGCTGGGTCTTTCAGATTTGTAGTCCATGGACTTTCCAGTTGTCCTCTCTTACTCATGTCATGGAAGGAGGGGTTTTAGTGGGTTAGAGTCTCACACTACCTGGGCTGAGCATGTCTGCTCTCCCAGGTGTGCATGATGCATTTTCCCTTATTTGCCTTTGGCTTACAAAAAAAAATATATATATTATGATAAATTTGCAGTGGCTCCTAATTATCTGATTGTACATTTAACAATGAAGGGAAATCCAACTTACTTTGTGTTTTTACTACATCGTCAAATGGCGGAAACATCTAACTCTAGGTTACATAACAATCTTTTTAAATATTTAAGATGACAACCAAGCTATTGCATATGTAATGTTTGTTTTAGTTATTTTATACCATTGGTACTGTAATTTCAAAGTATCTGCTGTCTAAATAGTTTTGGGAGTCTAATTGTCTTATGGCCCAACAGTCTTAACAGTCTTAACAGTCTTAACAGTCTTAACAGTCTTAACAGTCTTAACAGTCTTAACAGTCTTAACAGTCTTAACAGTCTTAACAGTCTTAACAGTCTTAACAGTCTTAACAGTCTTAACAGTCTTAACAGTCTTAACAGTCTTAACAGTCTTAACAGTCTTAACAGTCTTAACAGTCTTAACAGTCCCAACAGTCCCAACAGTCTTAACAGTCCCAACAGTCTTAACAGTCTTAACAGTCCCAACAGTCTTAACAGTCCCAACAGTCTTAACAGTCCCAACAGTCTTAACAGTCCCAACAGTCCCAACAGTCCCAACAGTCTTAACAGTCCCAACAGTCTTAACAGTCCCAACAGTCTTAACAGTCCCAACAGTCTTAACAGTCCCAACAGTCCCAACAGTCTTAACAGTCCCAACAGTCTTAACAGTCCCAACAGTCTTAACAGTCCCAACAGTCTTAACAGTCCCAACAGTCCCAACGGGCCCAACGGGCCCAACAGTCCCAACGGGCCCAACAGTCCCAACGGGCCCAACAGTCAGCGGGCCCAATTGTCTCAGGCCAAACTATTGATGCTCATATAAAATGACAGAATGCATCAATGTCAAAAAAGGAAATACATAAGATATTATACTATAATAAGATACACCACTCTCTGAATTTTTTTGTTTAAAAAAAATGCATTGTGCTGACACCTGTGTCTCAGTGTGGCTACTAGCCGTTGCTCTGGTTACACAGTTAATTTTCTAAAAAATTTAATTGAAAAAAGAAAGAAATTTGCTGAAAGAATATTGTAAATATCAAACAAGTTCAGAAGTATCTTTATTTATTTCTAATTAGCATTGATTGTTGTTGCATAGCAACGGTTAGTATTCACTTTCAAACACAGGTGGCAGTACAATGAATTTTTTTAAACCATTTTTCCGAAAGTAGTTTATCTCATTGTAGTATAATATCTTTGGAAATATCACATCCATAAAATAGGCACCCACAAAAATAAACCTAAACAGATAGTCAACAATTTATAAACTCTAAAAAAACTGTCCATTATTCGGAAGATAACACAGGCAGGTAGGATGACGCTGAATGTTTCTTTTGACAGAAAAATACCTACAATAATTTATGCATAAAAGAGTGAATTTCTTCAAAGGAGATTTAGTTTTCCCTTTGAACCTCAAAACTAAACCACTAAGAAGCTTTCTATTTTCTCGAGGAGCAGTTTTACCCAAAATGTAAAGTTTTTTTAGTTTTTCATTACATTGGGCTTAGACATTAAAAAGAAATATCTGAATAAAATACTAAAGAAATAACTAAAAGAAAAAAGGATATGAAAAACTTAGAGAAAAGATTCATCAGCATTGCTTCTGCAAAAAATAAAATGAAAAAATAAAGGACAAAAATTGGAAAAAATATTAAATTGAGTTGTGTTTTTCATTTTCATTCAGACAAGTTTTCATAGTTTTAGTGACTAACTGTGGTCAGTAGAACGGTATAAAGGGGGAGTATAAAAATATTTAATGCGAATTTACAATAACAACACTCTGAATTCGATGCGCTAAAGCTTAGATTTTAGAAGCGACAAACCTAACATTGTAAGACAAAGATTTTCCGGTACAAAATGTTCTAGCTCCAAAATCTGGCAAATGTAGTAAGTAATTCCTGAAGAGCTTACGAACTCCATTAAATCATGTTGATTTATTCATGGAAATACAGGGAGTTCTCCACAGTTTTGTAAGTCTCGGCAGATTTGAAGAATCTTTCTTCTCCTGGACTTCATTGGAAGTTAGAGGAATTAAGGAGAATATAGTCAGATTTTAATAGCCTGGGCATCTATTTCAGCAGAGTCAGCAATTACAAAATCTCATTTATATTTGCGCTATTAAAATAGGTATCTTTCGCTTAACTTGTCTCGTTAAATTATCAGAAAAATTATAACATAGAAATTATAACATAGAAATTTGGATTTGGAAGATATCATTACGTACAATAAAAATACACTGATATTAATTTGAAACTTTAATTTAAGTCCCGCTTCATACTTGCATTTTTTAATACCGCGGAAAAAACGCGATAATTTTTCTCTCAATGTTATTAATTTTTTCCTTCAGCGATAATAAAACGCAAGTGTGAACACATTTTAAAAAAGAGTTTTTACCGCATTGTTGAAAAGCGAAGCGTGCTTTTAATTTAGAAAATATTCAAAGAATAACAAAACGTACGCATCATTGTTACTAAAGGAAGTAACATGAAATACCTATATTGATAAACATATCAAATATAGAATGAAATTATTCAGTTTTCTTAGCATCATTCAACAATATGTTGAGATTGAAGATTTTTTAAGACTTAAAAATACTAAATATATTTTAGTGGTTTTGGATTTCAAAATCCACTTCAAGCCTAATTTAATTCAATTAATATTTTGGTAGTTGATACAATTTTATAACCATTTTCACTTACAGAGCACAAATACAAGAAATAATGTACATAACCTCTCACTAAAGTAAAAGAACGCACTTATAAATCACATTTCATTGAATAAATCTTACCAATTTATTTACACTCAAACACAATGTAACTAATAAAGTCAACTATGTACCATCAGAGAAAAGAGTCACTGTGATGATGTACTATCAGAGTAAAGAGTCACTGTAATGATGTACTATCAGAGAAAAGAGTCACTGTGATGATGTACTATCAGAGAAAAGAGTCACTGTAATGATGTACTATCAGAGAAAAGAGTCACTGTAATGATGTACTATCAGAGAAAAGAGTCACTGTAATGATGTACTATCAGAGAAAAGAGTCACTGTGATGATGTACTATCAGAGAAAAGAGTCACTGTGATGATGTACTATCAGAGAAAAGAGTCACTGTGATGATGTACTATCAGAGAAAAGAGTCACTGTGATGATGTACTATCAGAGAAAAGAGTCACTGTGATGATGTACTATCAGAGAAAAGAGTCACTGTGATGATGTACTATCAGAGAAAAGAGTCACTGTGATGATGTACTATCAGAGAAAAGAGTCACTGTGATGATGTACTATCAGAGAAAAGAGTCACTGTGATGATGTACTATCAGAGAAAAGAGTCACTGTGATGATGTACTATCAGAGAAAAGAGTCACTGTTATGATGTACTATCAGAGAAAAGAGTCACTGTGATGATGTACCATCAGAGAAAAGAGTCACTGTGATGATGTACTATCAGAGAAAAGAGTCACTGTAATGATGTACTATCAGAGAAAAGAGTCACTGTAATGATGTACTATCAGAGAAAAGAGTCACTGTGATGATGTACCATCAGAGAAGAGAGTCATTGTGAAGATGTACTATCAGATACTAATTGATATATCTTACAAATTTATCGTCGAGTACCCAGAACAATTTTAAAATATTTACAAGCATTACAATAGTAATATTTTATTTTTGGAATTAAGTGATTAGTGAACCGAAATAATTTCTCTGATTGTATCTACCTGCCCGCATAGTAATATTTAAAATGCATATGTGGCACCACATACTCACTAAACCAACAGTATAATGATACTCCCATTCAACCCTCTGTGTACTTATATCATTAGATATAATATATATATCAATGAAATACATGATCATTAATTTGATGTTATAATACTAAAATAACAATTGATCCCTTCATAATCAAAGCGATTCATCAATATATTGAACTTAATTTAGAAACTGGTAAAATCGTCTGGTTCTCTTCAGTACGTCTGATAAAAAATTTAAAGTTCATATCAATCATCCATACAAAATTCACCGAATAATCATTCACGTATTACCAATGCCTTAAAATAAAAAGTACAGGATTGAACAATCGTAGAACATTATAAAATTATAAATTGGATGTTTTGCGATAGGCTGAGTGGTCTAACTACCAAGTCATTTGACTCCTTTTTCTACAATGCCATTAATAAAAACACGTTCTCAGATTCAATGTATAGATACATACCATTAACATAAATTAACCAACAGACTCGTATATTAGATGGAATTTGAAGATAACGATATATGATGGAAGAATTTAATGGGAGAAAATCTACAAAAAGTAGATTTAAAAAATTTTGTTAAGACATAACTTATAGATTTTTAAAAAATATGAAAATTACTCATAGGGAA
Organism: Caprella mutica; assembly: GCA_947561585.1. Classification (NCBI taxonomy): domain Eukaryota; kingdom Metazoa; phylum Arthropoda; class Malacostraca; order Amphipoda; family Caprellidae; genus Caprella; species Caprella mutica. The sequence goes on along the minus strand of CANNZV010001325.1, from coordinate 157,215 downwards.
ACACGGATGGAAGAGGAAAATGAAGAGGTGATAGTAATTGAAGCCTACGAGTCTACCTAACACAAAAAATTAGGACCTCTTAGTTGAAGAGCTATCCACTAAAACTACAAGTACCGTTTAAGAAAATAAACAGAGTAAAAATAAAACAAAACAAATTAAACAATTCATAATCCGAAAATTGATTTCAGAAATGTTTGATTAACAAATGAGAAATAAAGTAAGAACATTAATATCACCTTTGATAAGTTTTGTAAGACATCATTGTAAGGTAGGAAATAAAAATATTCTATGGGGAGGTAACAAAAGTTATTTTCAATTTGTAAAATATAAAGGTTGATAGAGATTCTACTGATTAATTTGATTTTTTTTTTAATATTATACATATAATTTCGCAAGCGTCAAAATCCAACATTTAGATAAAATATTAATTTAAAATATTCAAGACAATAATTTTAATGGAAAATATTGTCCTTAAAAAAATTTAAATACACGGTAAAAATATAAGCTCTGAATCGTAAGATGTTAAATAAATAAAAACTAAAACCTTAGTTAGCATATTATATCAGTCTTATTGGATCATGGAATTTGACTGTCAGATTACAATAACCCTTCACTGGATGGTGCGACATAATAATGCTATTATAAATATGGAAAATCAGTCCTGGAATTATAAATTTTTATATTCCAAAGAGCCATTGGATTGAAAATAAAAAAAATTCCACGTGTGTTTGATCTAAATGTATTCCATTTTCAGATCAATATTGAAATGAAATCAATTCCAATCTAAATTCTGAGTCGTCAATCAATTATTTCATTTTTTAACGTTTAGTCAGAAGTATGCGAGTATAAATAAACAACAACCGTTATAGTGAAGGGTGCAGTGATGGATTAAAACAACCAACACTATTCGTAGTGAAGAGAAAAAATATTATCCCTAATGACACTTTTCCCGTTCGGATAAAGTTTTACCGGTAGTTCGTCTATTATCGTCGATCACGGTGAATATTTATGATATTTTAGAGTAAAATATTAAAATTTTGAACATTATCATCGATATCTCTTACAGGGAATAATCAAAGGATATGCCAAATATCTTTATTATGAGAAATTAAGTTGTCAAATTATTTCCTCAGTTACAACCACTAATATAATATAACAACCCCATGTAATACATAAAGATGATATATTACATAGAGATTAAACTCTTATACATTCGTTATTGAAATATGAAGTGCGCTTGATTGGGTATTAAGTATTACATATTGCAGGACCTGTGCAAATTCCCTGTTAATCAACATATATGTTTTAATTAAACGGATACTTTTTGCGAATGGCGCAAAGAATATTAGTATTACATACTGCAAATTAAGGAAACAAAATATAATTAACTTGAATATAACTGAATAAGCTGTGCAGCTGCTTTCTTTTTATATCCATTTGTAATAGTTATAAGAGTTGGATTTAAAAAGCATATGTAACTACTCTTATCACATAATTTTTCGGTTCTAGGTTCAATGAGACACATTCGATAAAATAAATGCTCATTTTATCTAGAGAAAGATAATTAGTTTCAGTACATCAATTAACAGTTTTCAAAAACACAAAAGAAACCAGTGACAATGAAGAAATTTCTTGACGCTATTTTGACTTTTGAAGCAACTCAGCAGAAGCTGCCAAAGGTGATTTCCTATTTTTCGGCACAAGGAAACTATGACCTCGTTAGTAGCTGCTGCAGGACTCACAAAAGCCAAAAACTTCTTCTACAAAGAGAGTTAATTTGTCACTAGCTACATTGTCTCGCCCACTCTCGCTTACATCGCAAAAATGGAGGATTCTTAGACTAGATCAACCTTCCGGGCAGAACTAATTGCCTAAAATTTTCAAAAAAGTAAGAATCTATTTATTCATTACTGAGCACATCTCTAAGAAGTCAAAAAAATTAGTTAGAAAAGATAGTTGCTAGCTAAATAAATATATTAATAAAGCAATTATACCTAAAATACCTAATCAAGTATGAAATAAGCCATTAATATAGAAGGGATATGATAGATATTCGATTTAGAAATGTTTGGTATAGCCAGCTCGTATACAGCATCGATGGAGTTTTCGTCTAACTTTCTCTTTTGAAAGAAAGAAAAGACTGAACTTTAACATTCTCTGAGCTTTTAGAATCGAGACCATTTCACATGGCTGAAGATCCTTTGAAAAAGATTTCTCAAGAATTGCAGCATATGCTTCAATAAAGGAAATGAACTTTGTTTGCAATATTTCAATTTAATTTATAGTGGGAATATTTCTGTCCTCAAAATACGGGTAGAAAACTGGAAACTGTCAGTTCACTTTTTTCAACGAATAATTAAAAGGTAAAAAGTTAAATAAAATATTTAATTTGTAATTGAAAATATTTTTATTGTAATTATGTTAATGAAATTTTATACAGTCAGTACAACCACCATATACATGCTTCAGTATTCACTAATATCAATAAAAAATATTGTAAAATAGAATGAAGGGACAATTAGGATGTATTTTATATACCAAATTATCTATGATAAATCGCTCATTAAATAAATTAATTTATATATAAGTTTCAATTCCAAATTCCAGTCACGTATACTACAGGTATTATTTTCTGCACTTTACTTTTCTGCACTTTACTTACAAGAAAAGAGTAGGAAGCAAATCCATACAATGGATCATTATCTTTGATGAAGAAAAGAAATGAATATTATCTGAAGAAGAGTTTTATTGTGGTAGTTTGGAGGTTTTATAGCCGCTGCAGGAAGAGTTTCCCTTTTTTATGGGTGGCTGATGCTGAGGAAGACTGTAGCCTGATGTGAATGGAACTGGTCATCAAACTGCACTTCTTCTTCAAACTTTGGCACACCGAACTTCCCTAGTGCCACGTCCCACGGAAATAAATGAGAATTTTATTCATGAATTGAGATAACTGAAGATGCTCATTATACTGACCATGAAGAAGAAACAGAAGACTGGGAACTGAAGGGTATCGGTAATATGGTTCTAGGTAGATTCCCACGTGAAAAATTCCACCACGGAAAGTTCCCCCGCTGGAAGTTCCACCATTGAAAGTTCCACCAAAAGAAAATTCCATGGAAAATAAAATCCACAACATAATACCGGATTTATTTACATTAACTATAGAGTTACGTAAAGCTGATTTTGAAAAGTATATTTAGGTGTTAATAGGACACCAATTCATTAGGTAAATGGCTCAGAAATTAGGAGTATAAAGTTACGCTGCTACAAATTGGGTTCAGTTTGATTCTCCTTTAAATTGTGTATATGAGTAGTATGTATATGTTGAAACTCAAATTAAGTATATTATTCTAATTAATAATATTTTGTATCTTGTATCTGTCCAAAAGTTAAGTATAGCTACCCATCTTTTTTTTTTAGGTTTAAATATAAAACTGCCATGGTGAAAGCTGAAACTTAAAAATAATTTAATACGTACTGAAATAATGATATTTATTTATCACCCATATTCTTAAATTCAAAAACTCCCAAGCTGAAACTTCCTGAAACGTTATTGAAGCTATTGCAAATAGAAAGTTTAAATATAATGAGTTTCAACAAAATTTTAACACAGGGTGAAGCAGGTAAATTGTTGCACAATGGCCTCAAACCACAGAATGAAAATCAAAACTTCAAAACAGTGATAGAATGAATAAATAAATAAATAAATAAATAAATAAATAAATAAATAAATAAATAAATAAATAAATAAATAAATAAATAAATAAATAACAACATGCATTGCGCTTCTTCTAATACGCAACATTTTAAAAGAGGATTCATGAATTGTTTTCTATTACAAAGAAAGATTTGATCACTTAGAGTTTACATTTTATGGATCGTTTCACTTACAACTGAAATTTCATAGTTATAGAGTTGAGGTACTTTTTTCATTTTGAATAAAATAAGAGGAACTGAATTTGGGACAATTAAATTATCAATCAAGTGAATTGAATCATAAAACAAATCAATATTCAGTAAATACAAAACATGCTCAGTTATTTCACGTTAACAATCTTGATAAACATTTCCGATACAGACTGTAACATTTCCATTGTTTTACATAAAGCGGAATAGCTATTGCAATGAATATGCAATTTATACATTTTCTGGCATAAAAGATAATTATGACTTATTGTATTCGTTTGATGTAAAAACCTAAAATACAAAACCTTTGATGGAAGCTGTTTCACAATTAAAAAGAAACAAGAGTAGAATAAGGTGCTAATTTGTAATATCATGGCATCTGTTTTATAATTTATTTCAAGTGTTTCCCCAGAGAAAATGTTGAGTGGGGCCACCGATGATTAAGATAAGACTCCTAGCTAATCTTCTTCGGATCCACCATAACTTTCTTCACTGGGAAGCTACTGCCTTGGAACCCAAGGCCTAATTATACCCGATAAAAATTAAATAAATGGGACTTTGAAACTGTAGTCAAATAATGAAGTACTAGATGCACAATTAGTTACCTATTGCAGTTTACACTAGCTTATACATGAACAATAGTTGAGAAAAAATACTATGTGATCCTAGTTAACTGATGTTACCATTCCTGTAGGTAAACCCAAAAATCAGATACTCTATAGTGAATGTAGAGTCCTGGGGAAGAGAGCTATCCTGTATAGTGAACAAATTTTCTTCAGTCTGCCATAAAATGGCCCATAGTTTTCTAAAACTGATGGTCATTTATGGTAGACTGAAGAAAATTTGATCACTATATGGGGTAGTTCTCTTGCTAGAACTCTACATTTACTAGAGAAGTGCAAGAAGTTTTACTGCAATGGAATAATCTGAGACTTAAATTATGAAGAGGAAATGGTAACATTAACTGCATGATGAAGGGAGAGAACTATTTTCTTTTACATGTTAGTATCTTGTCATAACAACGATTAACTCCCACAGTTAGTGTTGATGTACCAGCTTTACTTTGAACTAACTTCACCATGAAATGGAGATTTAATGCGATAAATGAGAAATTATTAGCAAATATTATTGTTTTAAAATGATCGCAATAACGTTGAGTCTTGTTCTCTTATAAATTCTTTAATTTATTCTTTACATTTGTTGAATTTTGTAAATGAATATGAATCTGGCAACAAACTGGTAACAACGACTTCCCACGAAGATTTATCCGAATATTCTTTGACTGAAGCCTCTCAATATAGAATTTCTACTTTTAATATGGAGGCTCAAAAAGGCCTATGAAACAGAGAAAAATTGTCTGAAACATAAATGCGTATTTTGAAACAAAAATGCAGGTTGTCAATACAGGGACCTTTTTTCTACCAATATCTTCACGTTGCAGTATTGGTAGCCAAAGAATTAATAGTCGTAATTCAAATGGTAACCCGATGAAGGTTCGCAGCCACAATTAAGATCAACATTAAGCTCCTTCAAAGTACATCCAAACTTTCTAGATGATGCATTTTCCACACGACAAATTTTTGATGAGATAATTTATTCTCGGAGGCAATTTTCTCCAGGATTAGTTTACTCACGAGATAAATTTAGGATGAGAGATGATCAAAAACAGTATTTGGATCGTCAAATCTAACACGGTAATCTAAATACAAATAATAGTAAAGTAATCGACTCTGTTAAAGTGACCATTACAAGTTGAATTAAATATATGATGAAAATTTCATAAAGTTATAATTTTTAAAAACATTAAAATTTTCCGTTTTCCGCATTTCCTCCGGTCCGCATATATATATCCATAATCGAATGAACAGTCATCTCTTCACAATGAATATTTCACTGCTAATATTTTGATGAATTTTAGAATTTGACATTACTTCAAGATGATATACGAGTTTATATAATCAAACACTGATTTTGAATGATATATTTGATAAGCAAAACTGGTTGCCTTAATTCTTAAATTCCCTATAATGTAGAGTAAACAAACTACATCACGTTCTCTCGAGTAATATTACATAATTTTAAGTCTCTTTGTAATCTGTATTGATAAAAAGAGTATATAGTACAGTACAGCGATAGAGTCATGCCATATACCAGTCCATAGCAGTGAAGTGTCCCGAGCAATCAAGTGTCCCGAGCAATCAAGTGTCCCGAGCAATCAAGTGTCCCGAGCAATCAAGTGTCCCGAGCAATCAAGTGTCCAAAACAATGACACGACCCAAGCAATGACACGACCCAAGCAATGACACGACCCAAGCAATGACACGACCCAAGCAATGACATGACCCAAACAATGACACGACCCAAACAATGACACGACCCAAGCAATGACACGTCCCAAGCAATGACACGTCCCAAGCAATGACACGTCCCAAGCAATGACACGTCCCAAGCAATGACACGTCCCAAGCAATGACACGTCACAAGCAATGACACGTCCCAAGCAATGACACGTCCCAAGCAATGACACGTCCCAAGCAATGACACGTCCCAAGCAATGACACGTCCCAAGCAATGACACGTCCCAAGCAATGACACGTCACTAGCAATGACACGTCACTAGCAATGACACGTCCCAAGCAATGACACAACCCAAGCAATGACACGTCCCAAGCAATGACACGTCCCAAGCAATGACACGTCCCAAGCAATGACACGACCCAAGCAATGACACCTCCCAAGCAATGACACCTCCCAAGCAATGACACCTCCCAAGCAATGACACCTCCCAAGCAATGACACCTCCCAAGCAATGACACCTCCCAAGCAATGACACCTCCCAAGCAATGACACCTCCCAAGCAATGACACCTCCCAAGCAATGACACCTCCCAAGCAATGACGTCCAGAGAAATGACATGTCCCGAGTTACATGCTCCGAATAGAAATGACATTTCCCGAGTCACATGCTCCGAATAGAAATGACATGTCCCGAGTTACATGCTCCGAATAGAAATGACATGTCCCGAGTCACATGCTCCGAATAGAAATGACATGTCCCGAGTCACATGCTCCGAATAGAAATGACATGTCCCGAGTTACATGCTCCGAATAGAAATGACATTTCCCGAGTCGCATGCTCCGAATAGAAATGACATGTCCCGAGTTACATGCTCCGAATAGAAATGACATGTCCCGAGTCACATGCTCCGAATAGAAATGACATGTCCCGAGTCACATGCTCCGAATAGAAATGACATGTCCCGAGTCACATGCTCCGAATAGAAATGACATGTCCCGAGTCACATGCTCCGAATAGAAATGACATGTCCCGAGTCACATGCTCCGAATAGAAATGACATGTCCCGAGTCACATGCTCCGAATAGAAATGACATGTCCCGAGTCATATGCTCAGAATAGAAATGACATGTCCCGAGTCACATGCTCCGAGTAGAAATGACATGTCCCGAGTCACATGCTCAGAATAGAAATGACATGTCCCGAGTCACATGCTCAGAATAGAAATGACATGTCCCGAAACACATGCTCAGAATAGAAATGACATGTCCCGAGTCACATGCTCAGAATAGAAATGACATGTCCCGAGTCACATGCTCCGAATAGAAATGACTTGTCCCGAGTCACATGCTCCGAATAGAAATGACATGTCCCGAGTCACATGCTCCGAATAGAAATGACATGTCCCGAGTCACATGCTCCGAATAGAAATGACATGTCCCGAGTCACATGCTCCGAATAGAAATGACATGTCCCGAGTCACAGGCTCAGAATAGAAATGACATGTCCCGAGTCACATGCTCCGAATAGAAATGACATGTCCCGAGTCACAGGCTCAGAATAGAAATGACATGTCCCGAGTCACAGGCTCAGAATAGTGGTAAGTCTTTACTTATTGACAATTTAAAGCTTCATTCAAATAAAATACAAACCCTTATAATTTATACTATACAGAAAGAGTTGAAAGAAGTAGATTAATTAAAATCTGAAATATGCAATATCTTCGTATGATGCAGTATTAACTAGATTACGTGCACTCGGTAGAGCGCATACCTTCGCTGCCGCTTTGGCCAGTTCTCTCCCAAAATCTAATAAACTGGTGACTGGATAATGATGACCAATCGTCTCACCAAGTTTTATGCAATGTAGTTCAATACTTTTTGAGTTATTGAGTTGCAATTAACCTTGACCTTTGACCGGATCGCTTTCAAAATTCTACCAGATAGTTCCTGGAGTTTCAGACAATTTCAGACAATTTGGTTGAATAATTTTTGAGTTATTGAGTTATAAATGGCCTTGACCTTGATCTTTAACCTGATCGCTCCCAAAATCTACCAAAATAGTTCCTGTATATTGACCAATCGTCCACCAAGTTTCATGCAATATGGTTCAATACTTTTAGAATGACCATGACCTTGACCTGGTCACTCCCAAAATTCCACCAGAAGATTACTGGACATTGATCAATCTTTTCACTTAATTTCAGGCAATTTGGTTGAACACTCTTTCAGTTACGCGAATAACAAGATGATAAATAAATAAATGCAGTCTAAAATATAGCCTAAAAAGTTTCTATATGAAACTTCGTATAGGCTTGGATTTTGATTATTGGTTGGATTACATAATTTATAGCAAAAATTTGTAAATATAATTGTATAAATGCTTATATGTAATCAGTATTTCTCATGTATGTAGGTAATCTTTTTATTTTATTTTTTTCCAATAAAGAATCTAGTCTAATCTATTTTTTTTTCCAATAAAGCATCTAATTCTGCGAAGGTAATTAAAGAAACAAGGTATATAGATAAATTAGCACAGTTACTAGTAAAAAAAATCGAAGAGCTATATAGAGTCAAAGTATTTTTTGGTTTGAAAAAATTCAGATATAACTGATAAGTCATACTAAATTTTAGAAAAAATTCATCTTCCACTTGCTGATTATTTAACAAATTGTAAAATAAAATAGATTCAGATTTGTAGACCTAAAAAAAAAGTCTGATGTTTTTACTTCAAACCCAAAACAGGATATTTGTTTGGTGAGTTTAGACAAAAGATAACAGGCAGGAAAGTAGTATCTCACTACTTTCTGTTTCACTGATAAGCTTTCCCATAAACATGTAAAGATTTACTGTAGGGCAAAGGGATAATTACCATACGTGTTTGTTTTTCGCGCGGTATGGTCTTAGAAAGCTCTCCTCCTGAAGCCAATTCTCTACCTAAAGTATTTCATAAAGATCTTAATTATTTTCGTCCCATGAACATATTGAAGAATATTCATTTTTGTCATCCAAAATAGTTAGCGTATTTTTTTTTTTTTTCAGTTTTAATTTTTAATATTTATTTCATAATATTTTCAATATTCATTTAACTTTTGACTTTATTTACGATGTTTGATTTTTGTTTTTCAAGATTGAAAAAAGTTACATTCTACAAAAATTATCACCCTAAAACTAAGGAAGTTATGTCTGGTTAATTCAGTAACTGAGTAGTAGCGGAGAAGGATACTGCAGTAACTTTGAACTGTAAAAACTGCCTATCATGGTGTCAAGGTCTTCGCAAAACTCTTCACTTTTGCTACAACATTTACAGCAATGAATCAGTGTTGCCAACTTACCCCTCACTGTACAGTTCTTACTTTGTAATTAGTACTATATAGTGAACCGAAACTACACGATTTACCGGTAAGCACATTCAGTCAATAACTATTGTCACAATTTAATAACTAGCTCTTTCTTCAAAATATACAATTCAATTACTTTCTCAGTAAGTATTTACTTATTAGATGGTTAATATACTTAAAACACCTGGTTATTAATTTTATAAAGAGAATTAGATTAATTTTAGTCTCTTAATATTTTTTCAATTCAAATTTTAAATCCCATTACGTCAGTCCAAATATTTAGAAATGATCTGTTCAAATTAAAATATTCATTAGATTCGCTATGAATAACTGAACATTCATCAGCTTACGCATCAATATTCGTAGTTACTTATTACTACGATCTGGTTTCGATTCTGCATATTAGGAATAATTAGATAAACGTGTAGGAGGAAACGTGTTTGGCTTCCTAATAACCGTAACCAGACTCGTATTCAATTAATCAAAAGCTCATGTAACCATTTCTCCTGCAAGATAATAGGCTAGATTTATATTTCTCAGTTTAATATATTTCTCTGTACTTATTCTAAGTGCTTTGGTTTCGAGAGAGATGACTGCTATTAGTTTAAATAATGTGTAATATTTCACTGGAGAATAGTAAGCCTTAGGAAGATTATGTTTCTAGGTAATGTTGTTAAATAGTCCCCTGCGTACCTTTAACTGGATCATTATATTCCTCTGTTGCCTTTCCATGTCCTTGATAGATAAGGCGGCATCGATTTGATTGACACTCTTTTTATTTATTGATAGGGGTGGATGCGACGCTTGCGGCATAGGGGGGTTCCGTCTCGAGTTGGGAATGATAAAGGACTTTTTTAATTAGCATAAATGTATCCCTTCACTGCATGGTACACCATATTTGGCTCGAATTTTAGTTAACAAAATTATAATTTTTAGAGCATTACAGAAAATATATGAATTTTATTTAGAAACCATATTCTGGTACGTTCATTTTGATGATGATGAATTAAATAATAAAGCAAATTGTAGAATATTTCAGATATTCGTACTGAATTGTTTCATTGTTTGGTATAAAGGGCGTGGCAAAAGTCACAAGCTACTTTTAAAAATGAACTGCGTAAAAGTTTGGAAAGCTAAAGAGGTAGAGTTAATTATTGTAAACAAAAAAGAAAGTCTTGAATGTTATATTTCACGTATCCAAAATACGGTCATCATCAATATAATTGGAGATCTGCCAATAAAATAAGCACTGTTCTAAGGCCCTTTGAGATGAACAAATATACAGAAAGAAAAACTCCCAAGAATTGTTGAAACTTACCTGTCTTCTAATGGATCTATTGTATGTAGTTGTGTAGAGATTTCGTGCAACTTTTCAATGCAAGGAGCAGTCAGTCCCGTGATTGCATAATTAATACAGTAAACTTATTTCAGGAATTTGTAACTGTATCCGATAAAAATAAGCTTTGGAAGACCAAAAACAGCATGAAGATGTTTTTAAAAATGTTGAATATAATGTTCAGGGAATTATTTAAAATAAATCTAATGAATTTAAATTAATTTGATTATTTATTAATATTAATTAATTTATTAATATTGAATGGAAACAGTACCAAAGATTCCTGAATTAAAAGCAAACTTCGTCTGTTATCACACTTCACTTATTTACCCTCCAAAAATAAAAGGAAGCTATAAATATTACTATTAGGCGTGGCTGCTGTAGCGGCTCGACCCACTGGACTAGAGCCGCTTCGGCCGTACGGCTGTAGACGCTCCATTGGAAAGGGGTATATGGAATATATCGGATAGCAGTCCAAAATGAGAAGCGAGTGGCTCTAGCCGCTTCAGCCGCCGCATTGGAATTAGACCTTTAGACTGTACAACAAATGTCTTGCTACTTAGAGATTCATAGTTTCATCTCACTCGACATCTCAAAAAACAAAATTGTAGATACTGGAGAGTAAAAGATCTCACCTATCATTCATGAACACCCACTCCATTATCTAAAGGTTACTGTCTGGTGCGGTATAACATGCGAGAAAAATGGCAGTTGCTATTTGTTTGAAGGAGAGAATTGGCAAACTGTGACTGTTACAGAAGTCACGTATCGAGAACCTATATGCTGGAATATTTAATGGAGGATAATATAATGATTGTTGTATGGTTTCAACTAGATGGTGCGCACCCAGCAAAAGAATCAATTGAACTTTTCAAAACACTTTTTCCCAATAGATTGATTTCACGTTTTCGTGATGTTACTTGTGCATCTACATAGATCTCCTGATTGAACTCCTTTAGATATCTTATGGTTAAAATAGGAGGAGAGAACTAACATTAATAGGTCCTGTAATTTGGAAGATCTTAAGCCATCATTAAAAAATCCGCATTATTTCTCACGGAAACAGAACAAGTTAATGACGTCAAATTCATTTAGAAATACAGAGACTTGAAGAAACAGACCAAAAAGAAAGTGGCTCCATAACCAAAGTCAGCAACCGGTAACTGCTCATGAATGCAAAAAAGCTACTCTGTGAAAAGTCAATTACATGAAATGTGACTAAAAGGACACACACCGGTAACTGCACTCACGTATTGAAGAGAAAAATGAAGAGATGAGCATAACTCTAGCGCTACCCTTTGAAACTGTAAGGAGCGTTAAAAAAAACGCAATATATGGTAAAAGTGAGAAAGATAATCTATAAACCAAATTACATCAGTTCTGGGCTCAATTACCTTCTTTTGAATCCACCCTAATTAAATAAATTCATTCACGAAATGAACAGAATATACAATTTTTAATTACTTAAATTAAACCATTTTCATTTGAATGAACAATTATTTAAAATATTATTATTTCGATTTCTGGTCATTAATATTAAATGTAGCCTTAATTCGCTATTACATATGCTTGAAGAAATAATAATTTAAAAATTGTGTTATGCACTAGGCTTCAATTAACCAAATCTTAAAAAAAAGACAATCCAAATATCTGTCATCCAGATTTCATGAATAGATGTTTACGTAGAAACAACGTCGTCAACAACAACAACAACAACAAATGACAAACAGAGGCTGGTTATGAATTGCACCCAAAAACAACATGAATAAAGAATTGTATCCTAACTTTTGGTAGTCTCCTTTGATGAAATGTCGAGAACTTCAATCGGTTAATCCAAAACTGAATTAGAAAGGTTCAAAGGCAAATAAAATTGAAAACATGTCGACATTGAATAGAAAATCAAAGTTTTTATTTAATTTTGCAGAACATTTCGGCCCGCTGAAACCAATTAAAACTTTATAAATCTAAATGAATATCCTTTTTTCGAAGACTATTGAGAAAAGTGGGGTGTTATTGCTTCCAAATCAGAACAAATACCCCTAAGTCACTATATATTGATGGTTAATTTCAGAAAGTGTTCTTTTAAATTTTGACAGCTTATGTCATTTAAACTCAAGTTTTTTAGTCTGTATATAGGTGTGTATGTAAATATTGAACTAAATAGAACTTAAGTGGCTACACAGTACACTCTGTTCTAATTTGGATTACAGATAGTTCATTTCATTCCATTTTTAGGTCACTTGTAAGTTTACAGAAGTATATAGGCTCGTTGGCCTAGTTTACGATCGCCTATTCATTTTCATCTTCCTTCTGTGATAGCATTCAAAGATACTAATTATCTATTTTCATCAAATTCGTTGAACAGGATTAAAAAGAATTATCTGCAATTATCCAGTTGACTTTGTTCATGAATCTATTCTTTTTTAAGGTTTATGTCTTGCATTCAATTTGTTGCATTTGGGTCAACAATAAGGTCTTTATAAAGGCCTTATCTAAATCAATTATAACATCCATAACTCATTGACCTTTTTTGTCTTTTATCACTTCTAGTTGGATGATAAAACCAATCTAGTAATTTTCGTCTCTATGGAGAAGGTTGAGATTGAATATTACTATACAAAAATAGAATTAAATAACTATACCTAATAAAAGATCGATCCTATACTTATTGACAATATACCCATATATTATATGCCAATGTAATGATAAACTTGCTACTGATAGGTACTGGAGTTAATTTTTGAAAGAGTTATGGGAGTAAAGCGTGAAACCTGAACGTTTTTATGAGAGAAATTAAGAAAAAAATATCAGTTGAAATATTTTTATTGTACATAATATTCAATATACATGAGAAACATAATATGAAGTATTTTAATAAGAAAAATGAAAAGAATATGTGATTAGTAATTTCTACATTACAATAAATAAATGAGTGCTTATTTTCATTTTATATCATTTTTTGGACATTTTTTAAAGATATTTGACAGGTAAGAAATTAAACTAGTCCATTAAATTCCTGTAACCTTTCCATGGAGTCGCATCTTCAATTTCCAAATAGCATTGATAATAAAGAAGAAAAGTTGTAAAAGAGTAAATCGACGTGGTAACTGTGATATATTCTAGTTATTTATTTTCACACAACATATTGTAAGAGCCACTTACACCTTTAAATAAGTTATCCTCAACTTATAGCTTATAAAAAAACTATTAAGAAACATGTGTAATGTTGATGCAAGTACATTGCGCAATTTGAACCTTTCTTCCTCTACTAACGGATGTTCCATTACGTTACTCGCAATTCAATGCATTTCATTATTTATATAACCTTTGAGTATTCATGAAGATTCCTTATGAATATTTAAAGGCTATATATATATATTATTAAGGAATATCAATTTATTAAATTAATTACTTAATGTGAATGAATTATTCATATTTCTTGTATAGAATGACTTCACCCGAACAGCTCAATAACAACATTCATGTTACCTATTTTCCTAACATTTGACAATAGTCATAAATCTGAGAAACAATTATGATAATTATTCACTGTTCATTCATTATTAAATCTAATGTGTATATCTTCATTTTTACATACTCATTTGAAACTTGAAATGAATAAATAAAGCTGAAATGAATTCATACATCATTTTCGCAGACATATTTATTAATTATATTTTCCTTTTAATTTTCTTATATAAATTTACAATTGGTACCATCTTTCTCCTCTGTGAAAAGTCTAAAGTTAAATACACTAATCATGCTCTCATCTTTGGTAATAATAAAGGCAAGATTATGATCATCTTTCCCCATTTGTAATAATTAATATCAAATGTTAATCCCCTGGACGAGTTCGCTCGATTAACAAAGAGTATTATATGAAACTTTTTATATCAAGTTATTGCCTTATGTTGTTGGTATATACGTACTATATGTGTTACATATACTGTAAATATACAATGAGGAAAAATACCTCAGAATTTGATATGTAGTTAGTTAGTATTAGTTACAGAATTAGTGAACATAATAAACTAGTTGTGTACAAGGTACGATTTATAGACCATTTTAATATTTTGAATTAAATTGGTAAATTAGTACCAATTTTATTGAATAAAATTATGTTAATTCACATTATTCACTATCAATATACACTAACTAACTGTCACATAATATGTTATGGTATGCCATACTCCAACACTTGATATGCTTGTTGTCCTTTTGTGGCCTTTGCTAAATGTTACATAACAGTAGCAGTAGCTTTCTGTATTAACCATATTTCTAGCATCATATTTAAATAATTTAGTAGGTTGGGTTAACATCAGCTTTAAAGCCAAAGTACAAGGTTCTTATAAGGACTAGTGCATAGTGGAACTAGTGCATGTAAGAACTAGTGCATGTAAGAACTAGTGCATGTAAGAACTAGTGCATGCATAACATTGTATATAAGAACCATTCCACTCTTTAAACTAAATATACATCATTAACTTCTTGCTGCGGTAGTTGAAATCACACTCTACAGTCTCTATGCATACTGTTTATGCAATCTACATGAATAAACTATGTGCAATGTAGTACTTTTTTCCATTGCAACACTGTAAAGACACTTATCCTCTATATCAGAACACCATTATACTGGCATGGAAAAGCTATACATATTTAGGTCTCAGATGCCCATTGTTTTAGAGTGGCATTGACGTAGGTAGTGAAGTACAGTCTGCTAACAGAGTAAAGTCTGTACGAGAGAAATTCACTAATGTAAAATATAGGTCCACTCTGATGCAATATTAAAAGGAAATTAGTAATATAATCTAAAACATTGAAACAAATTATAAATGCAGATTGATTATGAATCAATATATGAGCATCGAATATATTATAGTAAATAAGGAAAATTCGGTATAATGTCTTATTGAAAGATAGAAGTAGAGTATCCCAGAGAGAAAGTTACGGTGGTCTTTTTTAAAGTTAGATTATGGCCCCATCATCCAGATTTAAAATCATTATTATTAGGGAACTTGTTAATCAAAATTGAAGCTTGAAATTTTTCATTCACTATTTAAAACTCAAAGATTAAATTTATTTTCATTCATTTCTCAATTTTATTTTATTTATGTTATTATTTTTAGAAAGCATCTTACTGAAGTCACAATGACATATTGTACATATATAATAACTTTTAAAATACATTTACAGGTTCGCGGCCCAAACCGGAAATATCCGTCATGTTCCACACTCAGCATGTTAAATAGCATATAATTCATGGCTACTGAAGATTCCGTCAGGAGGGAAAGGGTTAATACATTTTATTAATTATGAGGATTAATTAAGCAGCTAAAATATCTTGCTACGGTCATTCGGTGAAATTTTGACACGATAAAAAACTTATTCATCGACTTCCTATTAGTATTTTGTTTGAAAAATAATTGACAATAAAACTGATTAAGAATGTATATATACTATATATCAAAGAAAGTTTTAAAATATTTGAATAAAAACAATAAAATAGAGTTATTGATAATTTGTGCTAGAAGAACAAATTAACCCTGATACTTTAAGATTAAATTTATTAAAATTATTGGAGTGAAATCGACTAGAAATAATTTTTCAGGTAAGGTTCAGAAAGATAATAATGATTCTAAAGCCTATCTTTCAATTTTAGAAGTTTTTGACATTTCAGAAAATAGTTCTAAAATAAATTAGATTGGTGAAAGAGTAACGTTAGATTCCTAGAACTCAAAAGTCAATAAACGAATAAAAATTTATAGGAACCAGCCTAATTTGACATTTATAAAATACTAAGAAATTAGCCATCAGAGATTTCTCAAACAGAGCAACAAAGTACCGCCATTTAAGAGAGATGAACGAAATGAAGCCTTAGTTATTTTATAGTAACCCTACATTTAAAAGAACATTTTCTAATGACCTCATTTGAATACAAAACTAATTTCATACAATATTTCGTCATAATTAGTTCCAATAATACGTAAAACTTTCCAATAACTATGCTAGCTAACTGTACATTCATTCAGTTGTCTATTAGATTTAGTACACTTTGCAGTGATTCAACCATTAGAGATACATTCTTTTGTCTAATAAGAGTTAATTAGCATACCATTTATTATATACTCTGTTATGTAAACCTTTAGTTAAAGTAAATGTACTCATTAGAAATGAACCACATAATATTAGTGCTATAAGTTAAAGTAGAGTTGCTTGAATGATTTCCAGTGTACGCCATCTTGTTTAGTATCATTCCATAAAAGAGTTAAATATTTAATTTATTGATAAATATTTAATTAACTCATTACACCATTTCATTCACATTTAAAATTTAAATCATTATGTTCTATTAATTATCATTGCTGCCATAGGCCTTATTATTTAAAATTGTATTGTTCGCGTTAATATGAGTAGTCACCCTAAACGTAGAAATTGTATATTTAAGTTATGTAACACTATGTTATTTGGTAGGTATTTAAGATTTGTTCATTGTATATTACTTATGATAACTGTGTTCTTTCACAAGTATCACTTCTGTACTGAAGTCTAATAAAACTACCAAAAATCCACTCGCCATTCAACTGTATACAAATTGATTGAAGGAATTAAATTAGGCCAATAATAGAAACCTTCAAATACCAAAAATTTGCCAAAACTAATTTCTAGGGTTTGGACAAAAAATCATATATCTTAATAATATCATTGACGAAATGAAATGGTATCATATACTACATACCACTGGTTTGGAACGACAAATAGTCTTTAATTCGATCGGTCTATAATATTTACAGGATCTATGATTTTAAATGCATATTGTCACAACCCTGCTAGTTACATATATTACATAAAAATTGGCATAATTTATGTTAGATCTTTCCCATTTGCTGACCCCCAGCAAATTTAATTTAAATTAATCTTTTTTTATATACTTTTGTCAATAGTTATTTATTTCCTATGTATTACTGAAGGAGTGAGAACTTTGAAAAAACTCGTGTTTTCACGCTTATTGGCCAAATTTGGTCAAAGATAGCCGTATTGTAATATGTTGTATCCGCTAGTTTAATTTAATTTTTTAGGGGGTTTAACGTCTGCTTCGGAACCAAAGGCCATATCGCTGACGTCAAAAGGAAATTAAATACAAGGGACTGGAAGAAGCAGTCAGAGAGGAAAGTGGCTCCATGAACAAAGTCACTTACCACCGTCGGTGACAATGCTCATGGATGCAGAAAAGCTACTCCGTGAATGCAGTCACTTACCAAGGAATGTGACGAAACGGGACACAAGCACCGGTGGCTGCACTCATGGATGGAAGAGGAAAATGAAGAGGTGATAGTAAATAAAGCCTACGAGCCTACCTAACACAAAATCTAAGACCTCGTAGTTGAAGAGCATAACCCTAGCGCTATCCTCTAAAACTGCAAGTAGCGTTAAAAAAATGATAAACATGGTAAAAATGAAAAAAGACAATCCATAATCCAAATTACAACAGTTCGGGGCCCAAGGGACGCCACCCCCCTTCTCTTCCATTCACCACAGACAGCTTCAGGATAGAGCCCCTGGGGGCTATCCGCTAGTTTGTTGTACTGCACACTTCATGATTGTTTAATGACCTGGCATGGTGGTATGGGGGGCGGCATGGCCCCCCGTTACACATATATCAGTATTGAAGTAATAAATGGAAAATATCACGGAAACTGGAAATATTTAATATAAGTATTTCGGGGTGCGTGCCACCTCCCGAGCTCCCCTGCCAGGTCATTAATCAATCATGAAGTGTGCAGTACAACAAACTAGCGGATACAACAAACTAAATTACAGTTTCATGTAAAAAAATCTATAATGTTTGAGTTGTTTCAATGAAAACACGAGTTTTTTCAAAGTTCTCAATCCTTCAGTAATGCAAAGGGAATAAATAACTTTAAGCCCTCATATCTCAAAAAGTATTGTATTCTACAGAACAACGGTTATAATTTTCGTATTCTAGGGACAAAAGTACATAAGAAAAAATTAATTTAAATTAACTTTGGTGGGGTACGTCGAATGAGAAAGATCCTTTATGTTATTATCAACTGTTTGGAAATTATCTACAACTATAAATAGTTTAATGTATTCAAGATGCGCGATTAAGCCATTAGAGTCTACTGCTCTTAAGTCTTTTCACTGTTGAACATTGCATTGAACAGCTCTGTTGAACATCGGAAAATGGAGATCAAATTCTACGGATTACAAGGAATTGACTGCAAATAACAACTAGTTCGTGACTGAATATTGATCTAAGGAGATTAACTACACTTTTTATAACATTATACCAATTATAGTTCTAGTCAGAAAAATAGGAATGAAGAAAGAAATGAACCATCATGCTACTGTTATCTTTTGTGGATGTTTAATGGAAACACTGTATTAAGAGGTAGAAAAGTATATTTGATTTAATTCATGCTGTATTCTTTAACGTTAAATAATCAGCTATGATCGAAGTTATAAACCTTTGTCTGAAATTAACCACCAAAATTCTTGCTTAGGTTTTTTTCGTTTAATATTAACTATATTCAATGACCAAAAACCACAATAAGTTCAAAAATAGAATATAATATGTATAAAGGAGATGTTGATCTAAATATCAAAATGTTCATAAATGTATGAATTTATTGACCAGTAGTTTTGGAGATTCTGAATAGATTTTGGTAAAAAAAATGACATACTTAATGAAATAACAAACGCAATAATATTGAATATAAGTATATAGTATAACAAACATATAAAAATTAGTCAATTTTGAGATCTTTGTTGCAGCGTTAGTGCCACATAATAAGGATTATTATAATAACATGTTTTAGGGTTGTACTATCAGAGAAAAGAGTCACTGTGATGATGTACTATCAGAGAAAAGAGTCACTGTGATGATGTACTATCAGAGAAAAGAGTCACTGTGATGATGTACTATCAGAGAAAAGAGTCACTGTGATGATGTACTATCAGAGAAAAGAGTCACTGTGATGATGTACTATCAGAGAAAAGAGTCACTGTGATGATGTACTATCAGAGAAAATAGTCACTGTGATGATGTACTATCAGAGAAAAGAGTCACTGTGATGATGTACTGTCAGAGAAAAGAGTCACTGTGATGATGTACTATCAGAGAAAAGAGTCACTGTGATGATGTACTATCAGAGAAAAGAGTCACTGTGGTGATGTACTTTCAGAGAAAAGAGTCACTGTGATGATGTACTTTCAGAGAAAAGAGTCACTGTGATGATGTACTATCAGAGAAAAGAGTCACTGTGATGATGTACTATCAGAGAAAAGAGTCACTGTGATGATATACTATCAGAGAAAAGAGTCACTATGATGATGTACTATCAGAGAAAAGAGTCACTATGATGATGTACTATCAGAGAAAAGAGTCACTGTGATGATGTACTATCAGAGAAAAGAGTCACTGTGATGATGTACTATCAGAGAAAAGAGTCACTGTGATGATGTACTATCAGAGAAAAGAGTCACTGTGATGATGTACTGTCAGAGAAAAGAGTCACTGTGATGATGTACTGTCAGAGAAAAGAGTCACTGTGATGATGTACTATCAGAGAAAAGAGTCACTGTGATGATGTACTATCAGAGAAAAGAGTCACTGTGATGATGTACTATCAGAGAAAAGAGTCACTGTGGTGATGTACTTTCAGAGAAAAGAGTCACTGTGATGATGTACTATCAGAGAAAAGAGTCACTGTGATGATGTACTATCAGAGAAAAGAGTCACTGTGATGATATACTATCAGAGAAAAGAGTCACTATGATGATGTACTATCAGAGAAAAGAGTCACTATGATGATGTACTATCAGAGAAAAGAGTCACTATTATGATGTACTATCAGAGAAAAGAGTCACTGTGATGATGTACTATCAAAGAAAAGAGTCACTGTGATGATGTACTATCAGAGAAAAGAGTCACTGTGATGATGTACTATCAGAGAAAAGAGTCACTGTGATGATATACTATCAGAGAAAAGAGTCACTGTGATGATATACTATCAGAGAAAAGAGTCACTGTGATGATGAACTATCAGAGAAAAGAGTCACTGTGATGATATACTATCAGAGAAAAGAGTCACTGTGATGATATACTATCAGAGAAAAGAGTCACTGTGATGATATACTATCAGAGAAAAGAGTCACTGTGATGATATACTATCGGAGAAAAGAGTCACTGTGATGATATACTATCAGAGAAAAGAGTCACTGTGATGATATACTATCAGAGAAAAGAGTCACTGTGATGATATACTATCAGAGAAAAGAGTCACTGTGATGATGTACTATCAGAGAAAAGAGTCACTGTGATGATGTACTATCAGAGAAAAGAGTCACTGTTAATATGTATTTTATTATTTTCTAAATATCTAAAAGCATTACATTCAGTAAAGTTATTTATTTGTAAATGTGAAATTAGTCTATTGAAATATCATTGCAGATACACTTTTGAACATATATTAAAATAAATATTTCGCTTTATAAGGTGAACAGCTCATTTCGGTTAGAACGACCAACCCACAACACTCCGGTTAGAACGACCAACCCACAACACTCCGGTTAGAACAACCAACCCACAACACTCCGGTTAGAACAACCAACCCACAACACTCCGGTTAGAACAACCAACCCACAACACTCCGGTTAGAACAACCAACCCACAACACTCCGGTTAGAACAACCAACCCACAACACTCCGGTTAGAACAACCAACCCACAACACTCCGGTTAGAACAACCAACCCACAACACTCCGGTTAGAACAACCAACCCACAACACTCAGGTTAGAACAACCAACCCACAACACTCAGGTTAGAACAACCAACCCACAACACTCTGCTTAGAACAACCAACCCACAACACTCTGCTTAGAACGACCAACCCACAACACTCTGCTTAGAACGACCAACCCACAACACTCTGCTTAGAACGACCAACCCACAACACTCTGCTTAGTACGACCAAAACCCAACACTCTGCTTAGTACGACCAAAACCCAACACTCTGCTTAGTACGACCAAAACCCAACACTCTGCTTAGTACGACCAAAACCCAACACTCTGCTTAGTACGACCAAAACCCAACACTCTGCTCAGTACGACCAAAACCCAACACTCTGCTCAGTACGACCAAAACCCAACACTCTGCTCAGTACGACCAAAACCCAACACTCTGCTCAGTACGACCAAAACCCAACACTCTGCTCAGTACGACCAAAACCCAACACTCTGCTCAGTACGACCAAAACCCAACACTCTGCTCAGTACGACCAAAACCCAACACTCTGCTCAGTACGACCAAAACCCAACACTCTGCTCAGTACGACCAAAACCCAACACTCTGCTCAGTACGACCAAAACCCAACACTCTGCTCAGTACGACCAAAACCCAACACTCTGCTCAGTACGACCAAAACCCAACACTCTGCTCAGTACGACCAAAACCCAACACTCTGCTCAGTACGACCAAAACCCAACACTCTGCTCAGTACGACCAAAACCCAACACTCTGCTCAGTACGACCAAAACCCAACACTCTGCTCAGTACGACCAAAACCCAACACTCTGCTCAGTACGACCAAAACCCAACACTCTGCTCAGTACGACCAAAACCCAACACTCTGCTCAGTACGACCAAAACCCAACACTCTGCTCAGTACGACCAAAACCCAACACTCTGCTCAGTACGACCAAAACCCAACACTCTGCTCAGTACGACCAAAACCCAACACTCTGCTCAGTACGACCAAAACCCAACACTCTGCTCAGTACGACCAAAACCCAACACTCTGCTCAGTACGACCAAAACCCAACACTCTGCTCAGTACGACCTAAACCCAACACTCTGCTCAGTACGACCTAAACCCAACACTCTGCTCAGTACGACCAAAACCCAACACTCTGCTCAGTACGACCAAAACCCAACACTCTGCTCAGTACGACCTAAACCATTAGAACGATCAGTTTCTAAAATTCTATATTTATTAGCTAAATGGAATCATTCTTACAGACCAATTAAATAACAATGAAGGATAACGCACCTATATAAGCACATTTAAACATACGATTAATTTAAGCATAGAAGAATTTCCTTACTCTAATTTAAATTCTAAATTAATTCATGTAACTTACATAGAGAAATCAAAGGCAGCTTCAGTCTGTCTTGAGATAGAGTAAGTCACAGCGAGTTCAGTTCCTTTTTAATGGGCTTGTCAGATTTGGTAGAAAGCACCAAATGTACCTAATAAACTATCATGACATGACTAAATGTCATTTTATGCTTTCACTCAACAGAAATGTTTATTATGATAATCACCTCAGGCAAATAATGTACACGGCTTCTAGATATTTAACTAATCAAATATTCAGACAAGACAGCAAACGAAGTTCCGAAACTCCAAGTCCTTCTTCACACTAAATAGAGACACGCTGAGCGGCTCACCTCACTCTACTGCCACTGAAAGCAAACTAAAACTCTCAGGAATATTGCACCATTATCAATATGGCAACTCTACTATAAAACTACCTATAATTAACAGGACCGTCACCTTGATGTACAAACACTTAGTATCTTCTACCTCCAAACCAGTTTTTATTGTTAAACTAGTCAGATGAGTTATTGGATAATAAATAATGTGGCTACCTGAAATTATCTACAATAAGTGAGCAAATTCAGGTGAGGGTACGAAGTAGCACGTAAAATCTAGCAGGTAAAATCTAGCAGGTAAAATCTAGCGGGTAAAATCTAGCGGGTAAAATCTAGCGGGTAAAATCTAACAGGTAAAATCTAGCAGGTAAAATCTAGCAGGTAAAATCTAGCGGTTATAATCTAGCAAGTAAAATCTAACGGTAAAATCCAGCAGGTAAAATCTAGTAGGTAAAATCTAGCGGTTAAAATCTAACGGGTAAAATCTAGCAGGTAAATTCTAGCAGGTAAAATCTAGCAGGTTAAAATCTAGCGGTAAAAATCTAACATGTAAAATCTAGCACGTAAAATCTAGCAGGTAAAATCTAGAAGGTTAAGATCTAGCGGTAAAAATCGAACAGGTAAAATCTAGCAGGTAAAATCTAGCAGGTAAAATCTAGCGGTTAAAATCTAACAGGTGAAATCTAGCAGGTAAAATCTAGCAGGTAAAATCTAGCAGGTAAAATCTAGCAGGTAAAATCTAGTGGGTAAAATCTAGCGGGTAAAATCTAGCGAGTAAAATGTAGCAGGTAAAATGTAGCAGGTGAAATCTAGCAGGTAAAATCTAGCAGGTAAAATTGAGCAGATAAAATCTAGCAGGTAAAATCTAGCGTGTAAAATCTAGCAGGTAAAATCTAGCAGGTAAAATGTCATCACACGAGTTTACCTGATGGAATTTAACGCTAAGAATAATAATAAGTCTTAAATTATGTAGCACAGTGTGGTTGCTTTATTTATTAGACATAACTCATAATTTATGATTATTGAGTTTAAATAGAATTTATTAGGTATTTACATGTTATTAGTACTTTTATTTTCAGTATTTACACTTTAATGGTACATTTCTATCAAGCATTTACATTTGATTAATATACTTTTCTATTCGGTATTTACATTTTGTTGTATATTTTTATTCGATTAATTTAATCCTTTTATAACTTAACAAACTGCTTGTTATTCAGGTTTAATCAAAAAAAAAAATTTAAGACAAATTTAGAGAGTTTCATTTTTATCATTTATCTGAATTTTATACCAATTTACTTTAAAAAAGAAAGTTCATAATGTACATCTGTCTACTCCGTATACTCGTAATATAACTATTTTTAAAATTGAATTAAATACAAGGGACTTTGGAGAAGCAGTGAGGAATAGAAACAAAATTGCCCACTACGATCTGTGACAACTCATGAATGCAGAAAAGCTACTCCTTGAATAGAATCACTGACGTAACTGTAAAAAGAATCTTTAATATATTAAATGCATATTCAATTTGATTTTGTGTAATTAATTTTAATCATTATGTACTCAATTCAGTTTTTTTAACTGTTAATCTGTTGTTCCTATGAATAACAATCAAGGAATAAAATAATGGAAATACAATTTAACCAATGCCTAGTTAGCAATTATTGATAAGAAAAAAATTAAAAGTAGAAGTGACTAAGTTTAAGTAGGTTGTCCCATGTTTCAAAGTGTGGTCAGAGTCGCCATTTCCAGTAACCCGGTGGTCACGTCAAACTAGATTCGATAAGCTGATTACCCTACCCTATATGTTACTTTATAAAAAAATGCATTTCTTCTATTGGAAATGTTGTTAGCAATTAGTTGTATACACACAAGAGTTCATTCGTCTTATACATAACTAACAACCTTAATAATATAATAATTTGGTTTAAGTCCAAAGTTCACCACATCTGCAGGGAAGGCGCTGCGAATTGTTATTGTTTATCAGCTGATAAAATGAGATGCAATCTATTCTACTATTAGCAGTGTCTATTATTGCTAATAGTCTACTATTAGCAGTGCTCATTTTAGCCACTTTCAATACAAAAACTTAGGTAGAACGAATGAAAAACTAAGTACATACAGATTGTATGGTGTTTCGTGCGTATGTATTATCAGGGAAAGAATGAGATTTGACAACGTTCCATAGGATAAGGTCCGCCTTCTTGTAGTATTGAGAGAAGAGGGGACTTCTCAATAGTCCAACGCCTCAATAGTCCGACAGTTCCATCTTTCTGTGTTATTTTTATTTTTATTTTTTGATTAAAATTAAAAATATGATTGAATAGGTATACTCAATTAATAACTAATCTAAATAATAAATTAATTTTTCATTTCTTTCATTTTTTAAATTTCATATTACTCTTTTATTTTACTTTATTTCTAATAGTAATTTATGATGCAATCCATCCCTTTATTTCATCATATAATGCAGTTTGTTGTATCCGCTAGTTTGTTGTGCTGCACACTTCATGATTGTTTAATGACCTAGCAGGGGGGGGGGGTTCAGGGGGTGGTACGCCCCCCTTATATACATATATTTTATGTTAAATCAGTAATAAACTACAAAAGTATCGGACTTATGGGGCGTCGGACTAATGAATAGTAACCGAGAGAAGATACCAACTAATTACCATTAAGATACCAATTAGTGAATTATCTTTGAATATAGAAGGTTGGTGGCATTAAATCTTTCTGTTTTACAATTAGCTTTAATTTTAATCATTGATTCGCGTTCTCCAGAAATAATTATAGTATTTTCACTATTTTGTTTTTGTCACTTAATATCAAATAAGTATAAGAATGTCAAAATCAAATTAATAATTCTATATAATTAATTACCAGAACTATAGCAATAGGAAATTTTGGGACATTTTGGTTGGTAATATTGAAACATCTAGGTATATGTGGGTGTTCGAATGAAATCACACTAATATATCATAATTATTCTCGAAACTTGAAATTATCCTCGTTTATAATTTAAGATAGGACATGCAATGACATTTCCATATCCACAAGCACCAGTATTTGCATTCACAGACGGAAGATGAAAATGAAAAGGTTATGGAAAACTAATCCTACATACCAGAAAAATCTAAAACTTCGTAGTTGAAGAGCATGACTCTAGCGCTATTCTCTAAAACTGCAACTAGTGTTAAAAAAATGATAAGCATGGTAAATATAAACAAAAATCCATATTACAACAGTTCAGAGCCCAAAGACGCCACCTCTTTCTCTAACACTCACAACAGACAATTCACGATTGAGCCCCTGAGGGAAAATATTCATTTATCATGTTCAAATATTTAATTATCGTCGAAGGGTAAAACCTTATTTTCTAATGAATAATATATAAACTTAGAAACTGAAATTACTCGACTGATTCAAAAGTATTGTAAATCTAAACTAATACAAACTTTGTTGGGGCGTCCTTATACAAACTTTGTTGGGGCGTCCTTGAGCGGTGAAAAAAATTAATCACCGCTCGTTACCGTTCTCAGAAGTTGGTCCCCCGTTAAAGCAACGCCATATACGCTCGGCCACCGCTTATGTTCCCTCACCGCTCCGAAGGGTTTGATTTTTTCAAAATGTTGCAAGTTGAGGAGCGGTAGTTTTCCTTTCTACAAAGTTCACTACCTCCATAACACCGCCCAGCCAAAGTTTAGCACCGCTAGACGCAAGTTCGTGGACGCTTTATTCCGCTAGGCCAATGCAGAAATCCCGAATGGTGCTTCGCCAGCTTTGCCCGGGCGGTGATTAAAAGTTGCACAAGCTTTGGCAGAGCGTTGTTATTTTTTTACTAGTTTGTGTGTCGAAATTATGTATCAAAATATAAAATACGGGCGGTGCCATAGCGGTGCACCCCTGAAGACGTCGTCGCTATAGAGTTGGCTCAACGGTAGGAAGAGGCAGTGAGCGTTGGTTTGGCAGTATGGAGCTATGCGACCTCCATACCAATGTCAAACCAAAGTTCATCACAGCAACGAATCACTGCTTCTTTTTCTGAGCCCGTTTCAGCAAACTCGTGTCCGTGATTCAAACGCTTTCAACCACCATATCAAAGTTTATGCAACATTTAATCACCGCCCGGGCAATGCTGGCGAAGCAGCGGTGGTCCAGCATTCAAGATTTACGTATTTGCTTCTATAATGGTGCCAAATCTTGTCTTTTTGTTGTGGTGGGGAACTTTGCGGAGCAAAAAGCTACTGCTTCTCAACGCTCGTAATATTTTTTGCAGTTCAAAATATTCGGATCGGTAGGTGTGAACCTAAGCTGTGGTCGAGCGTATACGGCTTTGCATGAACTGGAGCCAACTTCTGGTGAGCGTTAACAAATTTTTGTCATCGCTTCAGGAACGCTTTAGCAAAGTTCCTCCTGTGTGTCATGCCTTCAAATGATGAGCAACAACTATCGATTTATATCAGAAATCTCTCAGACTTTCTGATAGATTTCATCCACTCAGCTCCGTAATCAAAAGCAGTATACCACTATACCAACTTTAAACTCCCGTCGAGCCAAAACCCACACTCGTAGAACACCGCTCTATCAACGCTCGGGTTACCATGATCAGTTTTCCCTTGTGTACACGGTAACGAGCGTTGTCGAAATTTGGTTTATTTTCCCTCCGTTCAAAGAACGCACAAACAAAGTTCTGGCAGTGTGATCTTAGCTAGGCTATAGATATCCTTCTCTATACATCGAAGCAAGCCTTACGTTAAATAAATCAGAAAATTAGCAATTCCTCATGCTGTACCACATACTGAAAAAAATTTGTTCCATAGCTTCAGATATTTTCTATTTGATTAAGATCAGCAATTAGTGTTGTTAATCAGCCCCCAACGATAGTTTCACGAAGGTTTCGACAGCTGCTGCATGCTCTCCAATGAAGAGTGCATTATTATGCACCCAAGTAATAAAATAAAAGATTATCAGAATAATAACGAGAAAATGGGAAAGAAACAAATGTCGAGGCCCATGGTTCATCCATAATTAGTTTGGGTGACTAAATATCATAACATTACCATCAAGATGACGTGCACCCGTACAGTGCATACCTTCGCCATCACATATAACCTTGGCCATCCAATAATTTGCCTTAAAGTAGAAATTAATTTTACCTTTTCTCGTTCACTCCCAAAATTTGATCAAATGGTTCCTGGTTATTGACCAATAAATGGTCAATATCAAATTTCAGAGAAATTTTAAATACTATTTGAGTTATAAATGACCTTGACCTTTAACCCAATCGCTCTCAATATCTAATAAATAAACTGATTCCTTGATAAGGACCAATTGTCTCTCCAAATATCAGACAATTTTGTTGAACACTTTTTGAGTTATAAATGAATGACCTTGATCTGACCATTCCCAATAAATTATCAACTCTTTCCTGGATATTGACCAATCGTCCAAATAAATTTCAGGCAATTGATTGAAATCTTTTTTAGTTATTGAGTTATAAATAGTGTGAGTGGTTATAATAGTGAACTTAATTCATGGTACAAAAGGGACCGAGTCACCGAGGTTATAGGGGGTCTACAATTTGATCAAATTCAACAGAAATCTAGTTCATGGAAAAAATGATTTATCAATTAAAATTAATAAATGACAAATAAAATGGTAACAATAAGACAAAATGAAGGAAGCGGTAACTTTTCAAGTTATACTTGTTAAGTTTTCAGAAAAAAAGAGAGGTGGAAGACTGAGATCGAACTGTGGATACGTTCTCTAGGTTCTAAACTCCAGCAATCAAATGAAAGTATTTATCAATAGCCTCTTCTCCTTTCTACCACGTTAAAATATTAATATTGCCAACACTACTTCCGTTATGGAATATGGTGCTATAGGGATATGCTGTTCAATGCAAGGTTTTATATCTAGTTTACAAGTTTAACTATTACACAGTTCATGCAAATGAATGTGTTATTAAGCAATGAATATGTAAGTCAAGCTAATTTTAGGAGTTTGTAGAAATCTCTTTGGCAATGCATCGGTAGCCTAGGTGGGGATTTACCTATACCCATAGTATACATTCTACCATTTTTTTTTCGTTATAGCAATTATTAAAATATTTGAACAAAAAACAATTTAACCAAATCAGCCCATATATTAATCGGGGATATTATAGACATTGCATTATTAACTAACTATAGACATTAAAAATTGAACTAAGGTAAATACGCAACAGCTGATGTGACACAGCAGCCGATAGCTAATTACAATAATATGCTCTATAATAGATATGAAGTTTGAACATCTATGGTCGAACATTGAGCATCTTTTCCTACTAGCTATCAACTACATGTGTAATATTGGCTATTGTGTATTTACCTTAGTACTTGTCCATCAAAAAATTAATTTCAAATTATTCATACTCTCTCAGATACGACTGTTACAAATAATAATTGAATGATGGTAGTTTTGATATTACTAACTGATAGTATGGAACGAGTAGTTATTGCATCAATAATTTAGTGCATGAAAACTCGATTGATATTAATTCAAATAATGCCAAACAGTTTTTCGTGTTGTGCTACGCAATGTAGTTATTATTTCATTAGAATTTGATATGCGATGAAATCTGTGGGTGAACCACACTATATCACAAAATTGTTAATAACTGTTCCTATAGTTACTCACATGTGAAAAAAACTACGAAAAATACACGACTAGAGTTATAGTTTAGAGCGGTATTTTTTTATAAATATAGTTATTTCGTCGAAGGCCTGATAGTTTAAATAATCTTTAATCCAAATGTAGTTTTTATTATTACGATATAGTTTGATTCGTACTATCCATCAATATTCAAAGATAATTCACTAATGGGCCTCTTAAGTAGTCATAAACTTTTTATCTCTTCACAATACTACAAGAAGGCGGACCTTATCTTATGCAACTTTGTCAATTCTCAAAATTTTGACTGGAAACTCCACAGTTTTTGCATCTAAAATTTAAAGTGACCTCGTTTATTCTTTCCCTAATACGTATTTGTGCGTTTTTACTTATTAGCTGATTTTTAGTTCCAGATTACATCAGTAGATGGCCCTGCATTTTTGAAATAACTAATTTTTTTTTTAAATAGGAGTCAATATCTTAATCCATTATTAATATCCCTTTATCGATTTACCAACATTAGAGTAAAAGTGTGTCCAATTAGGTTATCTACACGTTTAAGTTCATTATGTAGCTTCATTATTCATTTTATTGTGCACTTAATTAAGTTTATTGTGTACTTGGTTTATTGTGTACTTTTTTAGCTTTAACTTCATTATACACTTAGTTATGTTTAGTATGCACTTAATTAAGTTTATTATGTACTTAATTAAGCTTATGATGTGCTCATTTAAGTTTATTATGCACTTAATTAAATTTATTATTTAATTGATTAAGTTTATTATGTACTTATTTAGTCTTATTAGAGGTTATTTAAAATCTGCGTTGAAGGTTTTTTCAGTTTTCAAGCTTTCGAATAGAAAGATTTCTATTCATCATCAGGAGAAGGGTGGAAAATCTGAACCTGAAAATAAATTTTATGACCAATGGCTTTATGTTGGATACCGTCTTTCTATTTTAGCTATATATCCTAACGTTTATTAATATTAATTAATCTATTGAAATTAAAATATGAGACAAAATATTAGAAAATTTGTTATTATCTAGAGCTATTGCAAACTACATTAATTCTCTAGAGTAATTCTACTTTCTATATATCTGTGACAAAATCAAGTGTGTTTTTTGTTTTCAGGTAGGTATGTTCTCTATTCCTATGCGTTACTTGTAACTATTTGTGTGTCCTCTTGATCCTTATGTGTGTCCTGTTGATCCTTAGTGTGTCTTGTTGATCCTTAGTGTGTCCTGTTGATCCTTAGTGTGTCCTGTTGATCCTTAGGTTGTCCTGTTGATCCTTAGTGTGTCCTGTTGATCCTTAGTGTGTCCTGTTGATCCTTAGGGTGTCCTGTTGATCCTTAGTGTGTCCTGTTGATCCTTAGTGTGTCCTGTTGTCCTTAGTGTGTCCTGTTGATCCTTAGTATGTTCTATTGATCCTAAGTGTGTCCTATTGATCCTAAATGTGTAAGCGTGTCCTGTTGATCCTAAGAGTGTCCTGGTAATCCTTAGTGAATCATGACGATCCTAAGTGTGTCCTGATGATCCTAAATGTGTTCTGATGATCCTAAGTGTGTCCTGATGATCCTAAGTGTGTCCTGATGATCCTAAGTGTGTCCTGATGATCCTAAGTGTGTCCTGATGATTCTAAGTGTTTCCTGAAGATTCTAAGAGTTTCCTGAAGATTCTAAGTGATTCCTGATGATCCTAAGTGTGTCCTGATGATCCTAAGTGTGTTCTGATGATCCTAAGTGTGTTCTGATAATCCTACGTGTGTCCTGATGATCCTAAGTGTGTCCTGATGATCCTAAGTGTGTCCTGATGATCCTAAGTGTGTCATGATGATCCTAAGTGTGTTCTGTTGATCCTAAGTGAGTCTTGTTAATCATAAGTAGATCCTACATGTTCTAACTATAGAGGCGCGATTGAAAACGGTCAACCTCTCTACAATTCTTTTCTATAACAGTTATATATCTATTTCTATTTAAACTTATTTAGTCTATTGTGTACTTATTTAGTTTCAGAATTGGTCTGTCAACAGTGTAAAATGAAGTCATCTAGCTTTAAGCAGAAATACTTGCAATGGATTTGATGAAAAGGAAAGTGTTCCAATGATGAAAAGGAAAGTGTTCCAATGATGAAAAGGAAAGTGTTCCAATGATGAAAAGGAAAGTGTGTTTTTTTTTAATCCAATTTCGCTTGTTCATTTTCATTTTTCTTAGTTTCAAATTAGTGGGAATGATCTTATCGAAAGATATTTTCTGACTTTTTATTTCAAAATTACAACAAAAAGAAATTTTAATGTATTTTCTTATTTTATTTTATTCAATTTGATAAGATAAGTATGAGAAGTTCTGCTTCCATTCATATGAAGACACATTTATCTAGAATAGCCTGCCGCAAACCTTATCAAAATTGATTAAAAGTTGTAAAAGAAATAGTAAAATTTTAAAAGAATATAAGAAAATTTGAAAAGAGATGACGCAGGTATAAATTGATCCCCTTCGTGAAAATTGACTACTTTTACAATTTCAATTAATTTCAATCCAGTTTTGCGGCAGGTTATTCGAGAGGAATGTGCCTTTATTTTAATCACATCAGAATTACAAATCTCAAATTAGGAAAACAATAAAAAAATTAAAAAGTTCATTTAATTTTTTATAGTATCATACTAATATTACTTTCAATTTGAGACCAAAAACAATAAGATTGGACTAAAATTTTGAAAAGTTAGGATAAAAAAAATTAAATTTTGAAAAAAACACCATTCAATATCAATTTCATCGAAAATATGTCATGAACAAAAGTTTCTTAGAAATCAATTTTGCATATCAATTTAAAACCACTAAATTTGACTGTGAATGAAGAAAAGCAGATCTAACTGTTTAAAGGTCCTCTCCAGGCTCCGGGAAAAAAATGAGTTTATTACATAATATTATAGAACTAAGGTCTACGATCATTATTCCGCAAACCGCATACAATTCGGTTTAGGATATATTTTATTATTTTCTTTTAAAGTTTCTTATTACTATGTGAGCAACAATCGAGCGAATCTCCAACCTGACGCTGAGAAAGAAAATTGTACACTCTTTGTTTTGATTTCAAATTTAGATTTTTAAACAAACGATGCGTTTTTGGCCTTCTTTTAAGATATTAATTGTTTCTAAAAATATATAAACGTTTCTATAATAAGTTCATCCAAATTAAAACCTTTAAACAAATAATAAATAGATTTCTTAAACCAAATACCTAGTTGACAATCAAAAGAAATGGTGTACATTCTTCTTCTTCAGACTGAAAATTAGAAAGTCGGAAGTGAAATAGGTTTTGTAGAGTTTGGATTATAAAAATCTTTAAAAGCATATCAAATTAAAAATATGCTATCAAATTTGATGGGGTTTGCAGTAAAAAAATAAGAAACATTAGCCTCGTTGATTTAAGCAATAAAAAAAATTGTTTGGAGGGGACCTTTAAGACAGTTCTCCTGCAAAAAAAGATAAAGTTTTCTTTAGGAAAATATCGAAGAAAATAGCTGAATTTAGTATTCATTGTAGACTAGAATATATAAACTATCAATTTATGTGAAATTTTCCGTTTCTTGAAGATTGTACAGTGTACACTCTTCGTTTTTGATTTCAAATTTGAATTTGCAAACGAACAATGCGTTTTCGGCTTTCGTTCAAGATATAATTGTTTCCAGGAGAATGTAAACGCTTCTAAAGTAAGTTTATCATAGGATATATCTTTACACGAATAATAAAAGAATTTATTATACCTACCCAACAAACATATGAATGTCGATTCGATGCCGTTTGCTGTCGAATTCGTAGCGCTAACGGTGGGTATCGACTTAGCAACCTTTTCGACTAATAGTAGATATCGGAATGTCTGTTTCTAAATGATATCTGAATTTAAACTTCGAGTAGAAACCCTAAAACCGATACATGGTTTTAACAGCATCATCTTGACGTCGGTATGTCTGCTTCCAAACGATATCTGAATTTATACTTCTACCAGAAGTGCGAATACAGATAGGTACGTAGTTTTAAAAAAATCGTTTCAAATTTGGAAATTCATTTTCTTATCTTCCTGTTTTATAATGCGTATAGAAACGTAGGAATTATTTCTATTCAATTGGATTGTACCTTTCTATATAACGTACGTTGTGCTCCCTTTAAACTATACCCAATAATTAATATACTTATAGGGGACTACGGCAGTTGTAAAGGTACGATCGGATATTGGCAAGCTAGTGCGATTGTACACTGGATTAACGTAACGTAAGCGATACTGGAACATCGGTTGTTGAACAGTGTTCCTCCAGTACCGTAAAAATGAAATGGATAACCAATAAAGTGATTTTTCGATGGCCAGTGCATTTATTGTTATGAATCTATTCTAAACTGTTTATAATAAACCCCGAGGGGTTCCTGAAGCTGTCTTTGGTGAAGAGAAGAGAAGTGGGGTAGCGTCTCTTGGGAACGAAAACTGTTATAATTTGGATTATGTATTGTCTATTTTATGTTTACCATGTGTATAGTGTTTTTAACTCTCCATGCAGTTTTAGAGGATAGCGCTAGGGTTACGCTCCACAATTACGTACGAGGTCTTAGATTTTGTGTTATGTAGGCTCGTAGACTTCATTTACTATTACCTCTTCATTTCCTTCTTCCATCCTTGAGTGCAGCCACCGGTGCTTGTGACCGTTTTTGTCACATCCTCGGTAAGTGACAGCATTCACGGAGTAGCTTTTCAGCATCCATGAGCGTCGTGACTTTGTCCATGGAGCCACTTTCCTTTCTGACTGCTTCTTCCAGTCCCTTGTATTTCATTTCCTTTTGACGTCAGCGACATGGCCTTTGGTTCAGAAGCAGACGTTAAACCTCTACTAAACGTAGAGGCTATTTAACACGTTCCATTTTAGAGTAAATTCTGTGTTATCGGATGGTTCCACATTTTCAAATATGTAAGAAATAAATATAATAATTATCATTATTCAATTCTTACTTAAATTGGCATCCATGATTCCAGTACGTAAAATACAAGTTTAGAAATAAAAATCATTACATAAATAATTTTTCTACGTAAAATGCAGAACCCCATATCCGATAACTTGAGCGTTCACCTAGTGCCAAAAGCTGCAAATGAGACGATTAAAATTCAGTGATTCACATTATAGATAATAAAACTTAAAGTTGTAATCGAACTCATTAAATCTATATATAATGATCATTATTTAACTTTTATTTCAATTGGTATCATACCTTCAGCTATTAAATTAAATTGTAGTTAAATAATAATAATTATATTTTCCTTTATCACGTGTTCGAAAATATAGACCCTATTAATAACATGGAACATAAACCCTACTGCTAAAAATATTTCACAGAACACAAAATTCCTGTTTGTTCAATGTAACACAATTATATAAGTCAAAATATCAAACTAATTACTCAACTATTATGACCTATATTTACTGAGTGAGAGTTAATCTATGGTCAAATTTTTATTAATGCATTCATTACTTTGAACTTTCATCACACAGCTTTCATCTGTATTCTAAATCGAAGCCTCAAAACATTTTCTTTAATTTGAACTCAAAGTGAACGAAATTTTTAAGGAGTTACAATTATATAAAAATTTGACCAACTCATTACTATTTGTAATAAGAATAAGTTGTGATTTTTGTTATAAAAGCGGTGCTTGCCTGTATTGTTTTATTCACTTTAAGAATATCTTCAAGTATCTCCGAGTCGCTTAATATCACATTTTTTTTAGGTAAGTGCATCCATGGTGGCAAAGCTACAGAGGTACAGGCACGAAGACGGAGGGACCCACGAACGATACCTGGACGTATCACTTCATTTCTTCCCATTTAATTTATTTATAACATTATGTAACATTAATCGATTTGATATGCATCTAAACGTACAATACGTTATTTCAATGAAGTAAGAGTTTTCTATTTTAATTTATTTATTTATTGGATGCAAGTGGATATCGTTTCGAAGCATATTAGATATATAATTAGGCGTCTGTTCGATGCAGAATCCCTATGTATGTTGGATGTCGTACTTTATCTTTCTATTCAACGCTGTTATAACGGTATCGCTTCGATGCGAAATATACTTGATATGATGCGGTTTAGCGGTGCAAACGGATATCGGATTGATGTCTACTTGATGTCACCATGTCTAATTTGTTACTGGTATTCGATGTCGGAAGAGAGGTTATACAGAGTTGTTTAGACATCGAATAGATACATTTATGTTTGCTGGGTACCTAATACCTAGTTTCCATTCGAAACAACTGTTCTACATTCTTTTTTTTTTTTTGACTGAAATTAGCAAGTCGTAAATAAAATAGGTATTGTAGAGTTTTTGATTTTTAAAATCTTTAAAAGCATATAAAATTAAAAAATAGGCTACTAAATTGCATGGGTTTGCAGCAAAATGATGAGAAACATTAGCCTCATCGATTAAAGCAATAAAAAATTGCTTTGGTGGGACTTTTAATCTAATAGAAATCTCCCGACTGACTCTCCCAGCTCTCTTTAGTTTCATTTAATTATCTCTTTTCCTAATTTCAATTATAGCTTTCCTATCTACCTAAGGTTTCAGATTCAGTGGTTCCCAAACTGGGTTTCCAGGGGACCGCGAGAGGTTACCGCCGCTTTCATTTTGTAGAACCATCTTCATAGGGTATAAGGTCTCTATACACAAATACCACACAAGTTCAATCTGTTGTGCCACATACGCAAAACGCTTACAATCAGTGTTAGTTAAAAGAAAACTATTCACTTTTCATTTAATAAATCAGATGCGCATCTATCTGCATTTAGGTGCACAAAAAAGTACATACGGTAAAACTGTATTCATTTTGCAGTTGTTCTTTGCTCTGATAGAATGATGCACCTCTATTGGAGTAATATATAGCCATTTAGGTAGAGTTGATTGTTCTTCAATGGTTTGCAATAAAATAATGAGCCGTTCCTTTATATCATGGCATGGTTTTTACCCTTGTTTCTAATACAGCTTTTTCTAGGCACCCTAATATCAGATATAATCTTTTTCGTCATTCTGCGCAGTAAATTCAAATGGATAGTTACATTACTCGTCTACTTCTCATGATATGTTTTTCACTGTTTAACCGGGAGAACAAGTAAGAAAATAATTAATTACTTGTTATAATATATTTATTTTAATATGTTCTATACTAAATTATGCTTCATTACCATATAGGTAGGATGTTGTTCGTTCCAATCAACTTTATTATTTTGGTTTACTTAACTAAGTATTTATATTTCGTTCAGTAATCGAGAAATTGCTTTTATGTTGTATCAATTAACATCATGTATCTTATTTCAATGGTTGTGCATTTAAATGTTTGTACTTAATATTTGAACTGGTTCTAGGTATATTCCACCCCAGTAAATTCCACCCCGGTATATTCCACCCCGGGTATATTCCACCTCAAATATATTCCACCCCGGGTAAATTCCACCCCAGTGACAATGGTAATTTGGGTGAGAATAAAAACTAAAATATTTTATTTTTAGATGGCCATTTGTTCAATAATTAGTACCGATGAAAAAATAACTCAGACGATATCCTGAGACATTTGGACAATATTTAGAGGTAGCTCAAGTCATATGAAATTTTATCCTATTTAAAACACTGAAATTCTTAATATAGTAGTTTATTTCAAAGTTTACGTGTTGAAAAAGTTAATGTTAATTCCTTTTTAACATGAAACTGCACATGTTACATTACAACAATGGTTGGATGAGCTATGGAAGGGGTCGACTGGCAGTGACAACCCATTCAGTGTTTTAGCTCTTTGCTTATAAGTTGCTGTTTTGGATTCTAGGACCAAATTCTCCGCAATCAAAATCTCTCAATGTAGAAAAGGCAATAATCTCCCAGTCTTAAAACCCTGTGCAATAATTCCCCCTCCCCATCAAAAACTTCCTAATTAAAAAAAATCCTTCGGTCAAAAACCACCACTTTTACAAGAAATTAAAATACCAAATTCAAAATGAAATAAATATAACAAGTAGTAGTATGTGACCTCATCTTACGATTAATATCGCTGTTGTGTTGGCGATAGGGTAGAAAATCGGCTTGAGATTGAAAATCTAAATACCTCAACTGATAAATGCGTTCACACAACCTTTGTTTCTACTGTTTTGTCACATGTGTTGTGAAAAATTCAAAACTTGTGATTAACTAGCGAAGGGTTTAATTTGCTACAGTGAAAATGCAAGTTACCTAGTATTACATATAATATTAATAAATGACTAATATTAATAACTAAAAAATCAAACACGTTAAGTGGGGTGGAATTTACCGGGGTGGAATATACCTAGGGTGGAATATACCGGTCACCATTTGAACTAGGTACTTGTTATTTGTACTAGGTACCTTGAGTTTATTTGTATTTAAAATACTTGTGCCTATCTGTTTTTGAAGTAGAATAATTTATTTCAGAACTACGTGTACACTAAGTGTAGTGATCCGTCACAATAAAGGAGATTTGCTGAGCTGTCCTCATTTCATCCTTGCGACCCAGCCTAAGGTTTCGACAGTAGTTTTGGACTCCGTGTCTCCGTCACCGGTTAGCAGCGAATGTGTGAATTTCTGGACACATTGATGTGGTAAGTGGCTCAACTCTACCGCACAAGTTGCCATCGAGATATGTACAATTAATTGATTTCATCTTATTTTCAACACTTGAATAATCTGTTTTCAAAGATTAAGTATTAAATATATTTCACTATACCTTTAGATATTTATAGAACAAACAAAGAATCGAAAGTAGTTTCCATTTAAAATGGCTTAGTGTTAAACAAAGAATTGATAGGTCTAAGCCAGGGGTGGCGAACCACTGACCCTTCATCCCCATTTCAGTGACCCACTTCACTTTTTCATATTTGTACAATGATGACTAAGTTTCACTTGTGCTACTATGAGAAGAGCTTACCAGCAACTAACCGTATATCACAGTAAAGAGATGGTATAGTATCCCATTGATATAGGGGGGATATTACGCGTGGCCCGGTAGGCTGTGACGTCACATGTCAACAATGGTGCGTACGTTTGTACGTACAGTACAAACACAAAAGATGGCTACAACACCCATATTTTGTTAAATAACGTTTTCGGTGATAATTCTTTTAATTCCACATTACCGCATGCTATTATCCAATCTTTATAGTCATGCGGACGAAAACTAAAAAAATGACTGTTGATGAAATTGCCACTAGTCTTTTAACACCCAAAATAGTTACAAATTTTTAGTCTTGAAGACGTTTTATTCAAGGTAATTAGATTATTAGTCAGATCGGTCGCGTTGGCCGCCATCTTAATTCTCTATTCCACGTGACCCACAGCAATTCTGTTTACTATGACGTGACCTCTTGTTTACATACATGACGTCACAGCCTACCCAGAATAAATTTGAATAATACATGTAACTGCGGTACTATACTATTCTGTTTACTATGCCGTACATCCTTGAGGATGCTATGCCAAAAATTATGGTTCAAATCTTGAACGAAGAATTTTGGTACAACATTTTGTAGATTTTGAATATTTCCTGGTAGATTTGAAATAAATGTATATCACTAGGCAGTATGAGTCAAAATAAAGTGGGTATGAAATTAAAATAGCCATAACTTAAACAAGAAGTACCGTATTTTCGTGAGGTTTTCATTGGCTAATGCAGATTCCTATTCCTAGTACTTTTTCAACAGGGTGATCATAATTAAGTAGAGGGTAGTGAAAAAGCTCTTGCGCGAGATATGAAATTGATAAAAGATATCAAAATAGGTCTATTTACCCAATATCATTTCAATTATAATAAAGAAACAATAGCATATTATAAAGATCTAAAGTAAATCATTCTTTGCCGAAATCATCCATTATAACCAATTTTTTACAAAACATTATTTTTGCACTCGTTTTCTGACTGCTTTCATTGATCTTTAGATCACGTCAGGATTATATTTCAAGAAATCCATTATCCACATCGAGGGTTTTTCGTTATTTAATTGATTCAGATCAGCAGGTGAGGAGGAGCATACCTCATTTTACAAATAACCCAACATGAAAAAACATAGAGATCCTCGAAAACCATTCAATTGCATGACCCTTGGAAATGACTCGGATACTTGAAAACTTCTCTCAGTCGATCTTTAACAGCAAGTGTCCTATGTACTGAGAACCATCCTGCATCCACCATATTAGATTCAGAGTGCTAATCATGCTAATTTTCGGGAATAAAACTTACTCTTTTGATAAACAAGGTTTGAAATAAGCTCGGGCAAGAGCTTTTTCTCCACCCTTTACTTATCACTCTGTAGAAAAACTATTAGAAAATTTTGCATTAGTCAAAGAAAATCACACGAAAATACGTTAGTTTTCGTTAAAGTTATGACGATTTAAATTTCGTATCAAGCTCCGTACAGAGTGACAAGCTCCGCCCAGGTCACATACAATAATACCTAATAAAATACTTGTTTCTATCTTTGATTGTTAATTTTATTTTAAATAGAAAATTATCCGGATCTTTCCCATTTGACGACCCCCACCAAATTTTATTTAAATTATTTTTTTATGTGTGTTTTGTCCATAAAATCCGAAAATCTTAAAAGTTTTTGTAGAAACTAATACTTTTTGAGATATGAGGGTTTAAATTAATTATTTCCTATGTATTACTGAAGGATTAAGAACTTTGAAAATACTCGTGTTTTCATTAAAATTACTCAAACGTTATAGATTTTTTTCAATAATACGGATATATGTGTATTGAGTAATGGGGGGCGTGCCTCCCCCCATACCCATTCGCCAGTTCAATAATCAATCATGAAGTGTACAGTACAACAAACTATCGGATGCAACAAACTGCACTACGGCTATCTTTGGCCAAAAAGCGTGCAACCACGATGTTTTTTTTTAAATCTCAATCCTTCAGTAATACATAGGAAATGAATAACTG
Organism: Caprella mutica; assembly: GCA_947561585.1. Classification (NCBI taxonomy): domain Eukaryota; kingdom Metazoa; phylum Arthropoda; class Malacostraca; order Amphipoda; family Caprellidae; genus Caprella; species Caprella mutica. The sequence continues at coordinate 116,242 of CANNZV010001325.1, read as the reverse complement.
TAAACCCTCATATCTCTAAAAGTATTAGTTTCTACAAAAACGGTCATGATTTTCGGATTCTGTTGACAAAACTACATAGAGAAAAAAATTAAATTTGGTGGGTTCGGCAAATAGGAAAGATCCAATTATCCTTTGGCGTTTACCAATGAATGTGAAAATATCAAATGAAGGTCTTTAATTTGTTAAAATTTTGTAATCGTTTTAGTGAGGACTTGCGCGCCCGCACCAGCAGCTAGGTTAGCGAGCAAACTTTTGAGGGTTAGGTTATACTAGGGTAGGGCTAATAAGTTAAGTAGAAATGTGACCCACTTTTCTCTTTTTTTTAAATAAGATATCAAAAGTGACCCGGTCAATTGAAAAGGTTCGCCACCCCTGGTCTAAGCCATCTTTGCCTATAGTTAGAGATCATTTTGAAGACCTTTAAAGGTCCTCTCCACTCTTAATTAAAAAATTCTGGAATTGCTTTAAATATGTAGAACTAAGGTTATATTACATATAACAGTAAGCAGAATTTAAATCTATCAAGTATTCTGTTAACAGTTATTTATATAAGAAATATTCACATTTCGCTTCTTTTCATTCTGAGATTCATAAGAAGATAAAGGCCCCATAATTGAGTAGGTATGTTCGTTCGTACTTACATAGTACATACCTATTCAAATTGCAGCGTTTTAAAATGAACAGTTCTCTAGATAGGAAAAATGTTATTATTTATGAAAAATATTAGTAAGAAATACTTTATTAGGTACTTGGATTCGTTATATGGATCCATTATCTTGGAATCAGCTTAGTTATTGTTTTGAATTTGTCGGATCTAGTTAGCCTATCGTACATGGGTTTTTTTCTTTGCTTGAAATTCAAAGGTGTAGTAGAAAGAACGGAAACAAATCTTAAATTACATATTATAACTAGATTGTGTGCACTCGGTAGAGCACCTACCTTCGCCTCCGCTTTGACCCGTTCTCTCCAAAAATTTAGGAAACTGCTAACTGGATGATAACCAATCGTCCCACCAAGTTTCATGCAATATGGTAGAGATATAAATGACCTTGACCTTTGACCGGATCGCTTCCAAAATTCTACCAGATCGTTCCTGGTCACTGACCAATTGTACCATCAAATTTCAGACAATTTGGTTGAATACTTTTTGAGTTAAAAATGGCCTTTACCTTGATCTTTGACCCGATCAATCCCAAAATCTATCAAAATGGTTCCTGTGTATTGACCAATCGTTCCACCAAGTTTCATGCAATTTAGTTGAACACTTTTTCAGTTGAGCGAATAACAAGATGATAAATAAATAAATAAATTCCGATGAAAATATAACCTTCCGCAAGATTGCGAAGTTAATAAAACTATAGAACCATATTTGGAATGGTTTGCAACCTTAGCTCTAATGAATAGAAAAAAATAAGGTAGAGGGGACCTTTAAAGATAAGCTTGAAATACTAATATTAAGCTTTCCTGATGAAAGTTCACTACCTTTAGATATAGAATTGTACATAAATAAATTAAAATCTTTATATTATGAGCTGGCTTCCATCGTTAAAACTTAAATGAATTTGTATCGTACCAATGGCTGCACTTCTGACCAATTAGCCTTTTGAAAAATGAAGTTTATAGTGCCATAAGTCTTGCAAATGGCCTAATGGACGATAAGGAAGTTGACGCCAATACTTTCTCTCAGATTCATACAGATGTGGGATCAATTTCCGGAGTTTCTAAAGTAAATAATGATATGTCAATGCAAATACCTGAACAATTCGAGTGTAGAGCCAATGTTCAGCAGTTAGTAAACGGAACAGATTATATTTGTATTGATGCATATGATGCACATAGAGGTGAAGCTAACTCTTTCAAAGAGAAATGCCTTCCAAATGTTGGACATACACCAGTTAGTAGAAAGTCTTATAATTATAATAAACCCTCACCTAATGATCAAGACAATTTTCACTCTCACAATAATGAAGCAAATGATCATGAAAGAAAGATTATGAATAATCCAAATGATTCGGTTAGAGAAGGATGGTCACCACCTAATCAGAATTCTTTTGGGAATTCTTCTCGCCCAACTCAAACTAGTGATTATGCTGTTCTCCATTTAAGTAAACAGGATTTATTCAAAAGACCATCTAATCCTTTCAATGGTGAACCAAGTGAGTATTTAACCTGGTTCCCTTCCATTCAAAATAAGATACGGGGTCTTAATCTCTCTGCACTGGATGTGTTGTTTATATTAGAAGCACATACTGAATCTGAGCCTCAGAAAATAATTAAGGAAAAGATTGCCATATGTGGCTCAAACCCAGATCAACCACTGAGAGATTGCTGGGAGCAATTTCGAGACTGTTATGGCTCGGCAAATCAATTGACTGAAACCTTATTGAAGAGAATAGAACTGATGCCACCAATAAAAAATTCACACCAGTCCGACAAGCTAAGAGATCTTCTTGGAATATGTAAACTAATTTCATGCAATATGAGAACTTCTAGAGCTTGAGTCTTTTTAACATGACTTTTGGCATTAAAAAGCTCTTCTTCAAACCGCCTGAAAACTTACAAGATGCATGGAGAGATAGAGAAATTGAATTTCAATCTCAGAATTTTGGTCAAAATGCACCTCTGCAAGTATTTTTTAATTTCCTCGAGGAGAAAGTTCGGAAATACTCCATTCCTGCTTACAGTAAAAGTTCTGATGCAGGTGCCCCATCTCTTAATACTACTAGGAAGACACTAAAGTTTGAAACTATCAATGAGGTACAATACTACTCTTCTTAATCAAACATCCAAGCACACGGACTATGATGACTCCACTGAAGAAGAAACCTTGTATTGTGCTCTACATTCAAATTCCACCCACAACTTGACTGATTGCAGAAAGTTTTTAAGTCTTCCTTACAGGGAAAGGAGACAAATATGCTTTGAGAGGAACTTGTGTCATAAATGTGCTAAGAGTCACCATCAAAATAATTTTACAAATCCCCCAACCTGCTTAAAGTGTACTAAGAAACACAGTACGGCAATGCATAATGAAAATATTGACTTGAAAACTTCTGAAAGGGTATCACTTTGTACAAAGATTTGTGGAAACCCCAATTCTTTCAAATCCTGCTCAAAGACAGTATTAGTCGAATTGTCTATGCCTCATAAGAGGGACAAGAAGCTCAAATGTTATGCCATTATCGATGATCAAAGCACATTTACTTTTGCAGACACTTTAGTAGCTGATTTCTTTGGTGTCTCTTCACCTAAAATTGAATACCATTTGAATACTTTGGCTGGCGTCCAGGTTAAAACATCTGGTATCGAACTGGATGGTATAAGAATACAGGGTGTTAATGAGAAAATCAAGTTCGCATTGCCAAAGTTATTAACCAATAATTGTATTCCAGATACTAGAAATGAGGTGGCCACGCCTTCTATCGTCAAAGCTCATTCTCACATTTCCCATCTTTCAAAACATTTCCATGATGTTGATCACAAAGCTCACGTCCTCTTTATACTCGGACGGGACTGTAGGCGCGCTATGAAGACCTAATTGTTTGGAATTAAGCCTCCATACGTTCAACAGTCACCACTTAGCTGGGCGGTTGTAGGCACAACGTGTTTGAAAGAAGATTCATGCCTCAAGCGAATTTTCAGAACTTCGTTAATTCAAGAGCACTTCAATGCTAAACCTTGCTTCCCTGCACCTGCATTGGTTGGCCTTGATTCTAAAAACGACTTCGAAGAGACTCCAGAAGATGAACTTATTGCTTTGTCCAGAGAAGATTAGAGATTTCTAGAGATCGTCGAAAAGGGCATTGAAACCACGAATGAAGGCAATACTTGTATGCCTTTACCCTTTAAGAAAGATTTGCCAGAATTACTAAATAACCGACAAGCTGTTTTCCTCAGATCAAAGAATTGTTTACAGAGACTTAGATAAGACCCTGATAAGTTAGAACAGAGCTTGAAATCAATGCAGAAGTACCTTGAAGCCAAACATGTAGAAGTGATTCCTCCACATGAAATCACCCCTGCTGACCCAAATAAGTGTTGGTGGATACCAGTCTTCCCAGTGTCTCATCCAAAAAAAGGTACGTCTTGTGTTTGACAGCAGCGCAAAAATATCATAACACAAGTTTGAATCAGAAGCTCCTTCCAGGACATGATTTGACCAATCGACTACGATCTGTTCTAATAAAGTTTCGCAAGAGTTCCATCGGATTCGCAGAAGACATTAATTCGATGTTTCACAACTTCTCGCTGAAAAAGGAGCATCTACATTGATTACGTAATATTCTTCTGGTACATGGATAACGATCCAGCTAAGAGAATTGTCCAGTACAGGGCAACTAGGCATGTACAGTATTTGGCAATGTTAGTTCCCCTGCTCTAGCAAATATTGGCCTTAGACATGCGATACTAAATTCTACGCCGGAAGCTTCATCAAAGGCAAAATCTTTCGCTTTTTACAACTTCTATGTAGATGACGGCATTGCATCATGCACCTCAGTAGGAGAAGCGATTGAAATATTGAATGATAATAGAAGAGCGCTAATACATTTCAATATAAGACTATGCAAAATCGTCAGCAATGCTTCTGATGTTATGGAAGTATTTCCTCAGTCGGAAAGAGCTGCAATCGTGGATATGTGCAAATTTGATAGTTGTCATTGCCAGTCTACCTTGGGTGTTTCTTGGAACGTGAAAACAGATGAGATAGTTGTCAAAACTAATGTGCCTGATCGTCCGTTCACAAAACGGGGTGTTCTATCGATCATTAACAGCTGTTTTGACCCTTACGGAGTGGTTGCACCTATATTGCTTACAGGAAAAATCATTCAAAGAGAACTAACTTCTTCGAAGGCAGCGGTTCCCTATAGCGTTTTCTTCAGGGACCCTTGCATAGAAAACAATTTTAGCTGTGGACCCCTTAGATAAAATGATAATTTAGCGCGTGTACTTGGGAGTTTTATCAAAGTAATTATTCAATTTAAAAAGTTTGTAGGTGTAATATTTAAACTAAAAATGTAATAAAAATAAATATATATAACACTTGGTAATTAGTAATTACTACTAATAAATTACAAATAAAATAAAAACTATATAAATAAATTAATACTACTCGAAAGCTATGAAACTAAATTTGGGAATACTTTTACTGGATTTAAAATTGTTTTTAATCGTATAATTATAATACGAAGCAATTCGTTGCGATAGTTAGCGACCGGACCGTTGTTTTTTGATAGATGTCAAATCATCATAATTGGGAGTCGTCAGAGAGAATACAAAACAATTATGACAAAAAATTGGTTACCTCAAAGTTATAATGGTATCACATCAGCAAAGCCCACTTATATAGTTTACAAAATATATGCATCATGTACCCCCAAAATTATAAAAAAAAACCTTCCTCTCTTACGTCAGAAGTTAAACTGAACAAAACAATTTAAAATGGGATAAATTTATTAAAAAAAAGTAATTTAATTAATTACTTTTTAATTTCATTTAAGTAATTAAACACAAAACTGTTACTATCAAAACTATCCAATTCCAGACTTAATGTCGCTGCTTATAGCGCGGGACCCCTTAGGGGTCCACGGGACCACCTATAGGGAATCGCTGTTCTAAGGGTATGGTTACTATATGGATGCGTATTCCAGTTATTTTTCACACTAACGACTTCTGATGAAAATCAAACTCATACTTTCCAATGGCGGCGATTTGGTCGTCAGAATACGTACGAAGTCGTCAGAACAACTGGCGACCATATAGTAACCATACCCTAAGGGTACGGTTACTGTGCATGCGTATTCGAGCGATTTTTCGCTCTGACGATATCGTCAGAACTGTTCGTCAGTGCGAGGTGGTTACACTGTACGCGATTTTTGATCGTCAGTTTGTTTCTGCCCAATTAATTTTGAGGTCTAAACTATGTTTATTTGATATAATGCTCAGGAGGAATTAAAAACCTACATGTGTGCGTCGCTAATTTTTTTTTTTTTTCATTGCACACAATTTTCGAAAAAATAAGGATTTTTTTATATAACTATAAGGATATTCAACTTTATTGAAAAAAATTGTACACAGTAACAACCGATTCAAGCCTTTATATGAACAATAATTATGAAATAATAATTAAAAAATATCTGTATTATTCCTGATATGTAGTATAAATAATATATTTCCAAACCGCATGGGTAAACAGTAACAGCAATCGAAAGTAATAGAATTAAACACAAAAATTATTGAATCTGTCGCTAGTCGCATGAAAAACTCAAACTTGTTTGAACGCTGAAGTTGTTCTGACGACTTTGTACGTATTCTGGCGACTAAATCGCTGCCACTATAACCACTCTCATTTGAAATTATGAATTTGATTTTCATCCGATTTCATCAGAAGTCGTCAGTGCGAAAAATCGCTTGAATACTCATCCATAGTAACCGTACCCTAAGAATCATTTTAATCCGGTAACAGAGAAGTTAGGTTGGGACGACGACTTGCCACTGGAGTATTGGAATAAATGGACAAAAACTGTTCAACGTTCATCAGACTTCTGTCTTCATAAAAGTTATATTCCAAGAGCATTTGGGAAAGTAGAAGAACTTAACTTTCACGTGTTCAGCGATGCTTCTAATTCTGGTATTGGCTATGTAGTATACCTCAGATCAGTGAACTCAGATGGTGATATCCAAGTACCATTTGTCATGGGTAATTCTTAGATATGTCCTAATTCAGCTAACTCAATTCTTCGACTGGAGTTGTGTGCTTCTCTCGATGCTTCATCTGGTGCATATGAAGTAATGAAGGCTCTTGATATGTCAATCGAGGAAGTGAGCCTGTACATTGATAGCAAGGTTGTGATGGGATACCTCAATAACACAACGAAGTGCTTCTCCGTGTATGTGGCACGTAGAATATAGCTTATAATGAAACACTTCACCGCGAGTCAATGGAATAATATTCCAACTGAAATAAATCCTGCAGACATAACTTCTCCGCCGCAGGATTACCAGAGTCTCCAAAATAGCTGTTGGTTTGATGGTCCCGCTTTTCTCAGAAATGATGTTCTTGATGTCTGGAATGTTGATGTGGAAAAAGACTTTGACTTGCCAGAAAGCATCAAAAACTGCAATACACTGTTTATAGTGTAGTCAAGTTAGGGCTCAACCCGGACATAATTTGAAAAAAGACAAGTTTGGTATCATTAGACGCAATTTTAAGTACTTCAACCATGTGAAAATCCACCGAAATCCTGTCAGAGCAAAAAAAAATAATTTGAATTTGAATGAGGGGCACTTAAAATGTCTTTACTAGAAATTTGAAAGTTCAACAAAATTTCTAACTTGCCTTAACTCCTGATCTATTTGGAATTAATATTGACTTTTTCGTTATTATATTGATATTGAATTATATTTCTTATTTTCATAATAAAAAATAACAAAATTTGATAGGGGGAGGGGGAATTAAAAAAATGTGCTCATAGGCTAAAAAATGTCATTTTTTTCAATTTTTGATCAGTAATTTGTTTGTTAGTTCGTGTAGATGTTTTTAGTTTTAGGTATATTAGAATGAGGTAGTTATAACTAAGAGATGGATTAATGCTTAATTTGTAAAGAACAGAAGGAAGGATTGCCTGTTACTGTTGGAACAAAAGCCAAGGAAACTTTGCTAATGTTTGCAAAGATTCGCAAAGAAGCCGAAATAGAGAATGATCTCAAAAAGACCGAAATAGTTACTGAGCAATGAGGATGGTGACCTCTGAATGCTCATCGCGGGCACTCCGGTGAATGCTGGGGGCATTTGTTTTGTTTGGCCAGTCAGACCGCTGATGTACCTATTCTTATTTTCTTGATTGAGAGTGAGGATATTGTCTGTGGCACATGCAATAACCGTAAGAAAAGAGTTAAATGTGCACTGTGTTCTGGATGGTTCCACAGGTCGTATGTAAGTCTGACCGAGGCACAGGCATCTTCTATTGTGAGATGGGTTTGTGTGACGTGTCGAGGGCTGGGTACAATCGACGACCCCTAGGAGCGGCTTAATCAGCTGGTGAATTTGGAGTTGTATATTGGTGGCTGTCATAGCAGGAAGAGAGTCCTAAATATGTTTCCCAAGGGAGCTGTACTAGCTGTGACGGAAGCCCTCCAACGGTTATTGCAGGAGGCTCTAACGCAGAAGAGCCAGTTAGTATGGACAAGGCTTATGGGCTTCTGCTACTGGGGCTGCAGTGCCCATTTGGCGGTAGGGAAGCTCGCAAATGTTTCTCTTGCTAGTAAAACCAATCGGCAGGTGGCCCAATTTTTTAGAGACTGACTCCCTATTTATGCTGCCTGAACCCATTGTCCTAGTTGTTCACAATCGACACGCTTCAAACAATGATAAATTACAAAATAAAAGTGACAAGAAAATTACAAAAGAAAAGATTGGCAGCTAAGTTCGTAGATGGTGACGTAAGTGGAGCAGATCTGGAGCTTTCATCTTCGGAAGGACTGGTCCAACGAATCGAAGAGACTGTCAGAGATTTGAGGTCTAAACACCCACCTGCTCCGCAAGACTTGATGATGCCAGAACCTCCAGATAATTCTCTAATTGTACCAATTGTATTGGATGAGGAGGTTAAGAAGACTGTTAATTCTTTCCGTTCTGGTTCTGCCGGAGGACTTGTTGGCCTCAGGCCAGGTCTTTTGTTGACGCTATTGTCTTATTCTTCTACAGAGACCAGAGTACGTCTTATGACCACTCAGACAGATTTTGTGAATGCGATTTTAAGAGGAAAAGTTCCTGATTTTGCTGTGTGAACATTTTATGAAGCCACATTGTGCACTTTAGTCAAGAAGTATGGTGGCATCAAACCCATAGCAGTTGGTAACACCTTGCGGATGTTGGCTGTCAAAGTTGGTGCGTGTCCCTTATCACACTTTTGGTAGCGAATTAAGACCAGTTCAGCTTGGTTCGTCTACGAAGGGTGACTGTGAAGCTGCCAGAAATTCTACTAGACGGTACTTGAGTAACTGTAATGATAGAAGGGTGTTTATCAAGGCGGATGTGAAAAACGCCTTCTTACTGTTTTTCTTAATCGTGTGCCAGAGTTATGTAGACTCATATGGCAAGCTTACTTTTAGTCTTCAGCTTTTGTTTTTGATGAAGAAGTGCTGAGATCGGAGGGTGACATTTTTGGACCAGCTATATCTGAAAAAGAATAGACGAGGTGGCTCCCAGTATTGAGTCAGAGTTCAATGTTTGGTATCTGGACCACGCAGCCCTTGGAGATGCACCGGAGGGAGTTCTGGAGAATGTAACAGTCTTAATAAAATGGTTGGACTTGAAGTTAATAGCAAAAAATGTGTGCTGACCCGGTAAAACAGAATTGATATCCGGGCAGTGCTTCTTTATGTCAGGGTGGTAAATGAGGACAATTTCTCTTTGTTGGGAGCGCCTTTTAAGTGACTTTGGAATTCCTGCGGAGAGTTTAAATAGAAAAGAAGATCTGCACCTAATGGTCTCTCGGTTGTGGGTGGTGGATAACCATTAAGCCTTCTTTCTGTTGAGAAACGTTTTCTCCATTCCAAAGCTGCAATATGTTCTGCAGACTTCTCCAGTTTACAATCACGTAGTCGAGCTTAGCTGTTTTGACGAATCTCTTAGATCTGTCGTTGCCAGTGTGACCGGCTCTAGGACAACTGCCATGTGGATAACTGCCATGCGGACAACTGCCATAGTGTACAACTGCCATGCGACAAACTGCCATGCGGACAACTGCCATGCAATATCTTATAAAACATTTCTTGGAATTAATTTGATGTGAAGTATATTAATATTTTAACCAAAAATTTTAGTATAAAAATGTTAATTGTATAGTAAGAAATTTTGATTGAAGAAGCATTGAAATTAATACTGAAGTAATACTAGATTTCTTTCTTTGTTATAATCATTTTCTTTCACATTTTACGCCTTAAATAATCAAATGGTTGACAAAAAGATTGAAATCTATAGATACAAAACTTTTTTTCAAACATTTCAGAATACCAAGAATAGTACAAACATAAGCTTTACAGGTTAGAATTTTCAGTGAGTGTGGTTTTGCATCTTACTATTTTAGAATTGCTTTCACACAACACTGGGAATGTATGATTGAACTAAAATGTTGATTAGTTATTAGTAAAATAACAAATTTTATAAAACATATTTCTGTAATAATTATTCTCATATCTTGACAGTTTTCAAATATTTATAAGACATGTTTCTGATCGGTGGGACCTAAAAACAAAGAAACCATAGAAAAACAAATTCAAATTTCAAAGTTACTGAGTAAAGTGTTCTTTGTAAGATTTTTTTTAACATAGAAGTAAGATAAATACTACTTCAGTTTCTAATCCTGAATCTAGCAGAAAAGTTTGTTTTTACAAATAAAAAATATTAATCAACCCAATGAAAATTCTTAAATAGTAAAATGCAAAATCACACTCACTGGAAATTTTAACCTGTAAAGCTTGTTTTAACCTGTAAAGATTTTCCACATCTTGTCAACCATTTGATCGTTTAAGGAGCTAAATGGGTTTAAAATGATTTTAAAAAGAAATGAATTTAGTATAATTTAACTTTAAATTTTGAATCTACAGAGCAATATTAATTCGTATACTTCTTTATGCACAATTTCGGACTATACGATTAATATTATACTTAATATTTAGGTTGAGATAATAATATACTATACAACAAATAAATTCCATGAAAGAATAAGTTTACAAGCGCATTTCAATTCACCCGATATAAAATTATAATATATTGCATGGCAGTTGTCCGCATGGCAGTTTGTCGCATGGCAGTTGTCCACTATGGCAGTTGTCCGCATGGCAGTTTGTCGCATGGCAGTTGTCCACTATGGCAGTTGTCCGCATGGCAGTTGTCTGCATGGCAGTTATCCGTACACCAGTGTGACCAATGTAGAGATGTCAGCTGATTCTTGGGATGTAGAGGTAACTCTACTGGTTGACCTTGGTGGTCTGGGTTGTAGGATAGATGAGACATTGTCTTACCTACGTTTGTGTCTTCAATGTATTCTGTGGGTGATTTGGTTGAAGTTTTCTTTCTGGTAATAATGTAGTTGATGTCGGAGAGTTTACGAATGCAGTTGGGACATGGAGGCGGGGTGTACTGGCTGATTTCCCGGTACCAGTCCATGAGTCCAGTCAAAAAGAATGGGATACACCACGGGCCCATTCATTAATGGCGAGTCTGTTGGCTAGAGCTTCTCAGGTGGCTAGAGCACCACTGTTATCTGCATTTCTTAAGGAAACTCCCATACCGTCATTAGGTTACTTAGGTACACAGCTTCATTTAGAGGTCCTGAGGGTAGCCATTGCTCTTAAAGTGGGTGTCAGAGTTTGTGAACCTCATTCTTGCCGCTGTGGTAGTGGGATGGATGTCAGAGGATTGTATGACCTGTCTTGTAGGTACAGTTCTGGCCGTCACCCAAGACATGCTGCAATGAATGACGTTGCAAAACGTGCTTTGCAGATAGCAGGATTCCCTTCAGTGCTTGAGCCTTGTTAACTTGACAGGGGGATAGTAAATGCGCAGATGGTATTATTGTGTTCCCTTGCATGAATGAAAGGAGTCTGATTTGGAAGTGAACTGCACATGTGTTGACACATTTGCCGAAACACACCTCAATGATTCTGCGGTTGAGGCTGGATCAGCTGCCGGGGCTGCGATTTTTCTTGGGTTTAATTTTCATTTCTAATGGAAAATATTGTGTTTAAAGAAACTGAACTTAACAATATTGTTTCGCTATTTTAAATTTTGTAGAGCCTTAGAAATGAAATTATACTTAGCATCAAGTGTAGTTTAAAGACCCCAAATTTTAAAACTATACCCCAAGTGTAGTTTAAGGACTCCAGTGAATTTTTGAATGTAGGTATCTATGCTACGGCATTCTGCATGTCTTGATTGCAATCAAAATAATTCTTCTACTACGGTGTTCAGAGCAACAAAAAATTGACAGAGCAACATTTAACACAGAAATTCTACCTCTACTGGGTGAAGATCCACTACCGACCATTGAATGGATGAAGCAAAGACAACTATCTAGTTAAAATGATAGCAATATTGGGAAATAATAACAAAATGTTTCTCAATATAAATCGTAACTAACATATGAATATATAATAATCATTTTAATGAAATAAAATCTTTATAAGAAAAGAAAATCATTATAAGAAAATTAGGATACTTCAAGGACCCCAAATTTTCAAACTATACCCCTAGTTTAGTTGAAGGACCCCAGTCTTAACCCAAGTGTAGTTTAAGGACCCCCAGATTGAGCTGGGGTCCTTAACTACACTTGATCCTATACTTAAATTAGAGGACCATAATGTATAACATGATAATGTCATAATATGTAGAAGAAATTTAAAAGAATTAAACTAATAACTGTTCAAAAAATAACGAGAAATTACGTTTTTAAACAATTAAATACACGATTCTTTTAAATTTTCACACCACCTGATAAGTAATTGTTTTAAATTCTTATTTCGAAAAAGAGAAAAAAAGTTTAATACCAAGATAATATACAAAAAATTAAGTGACAAGTACAAATACATCAGAAGTTAAGGCCAGTTAGAAATTGTCAAGTAGTTTCAAAAATCTAGTAAAATCATCCAAAGACATTTTAAGTGCCCCTTATTCAAATTCAAATAAAAAAAATTGCTCCAACAGGATTTCGGTGGATTTTCACATGGTTGAAGTACTTAAAATTGCACTTCTGATGGTACCAAACTTATCTTTTTTCAAATTATGTCCGGGTTGACCCTATTTTGAGCTTAGATTGATTAGCCTATTACTTGTACATCGCCTAAAATTTCAGCTCTTCACAATCTTATCACAAGGAACAGTAAATTAAGCAATTTGATGAATCAAATAGGACATGTGGTATTCTTTACTGAATGGAAATTATATTTGTTCCAATGGTCGAAAGGCTACAACTTAGCTCCTAGGCTAGGAAAAGACAAACAAACCGCGATAAATGTACTAATTCACCATATTCATAAGGAACACTTTCCCATTCTTCTCAAACAACTTTATGAAGAGCGTGACATTTTGAGTTCAGTGCCTTACTCTCTTGCTAAATTATGTCCTTTTATAGACAATGAAAGGATAATCCGAGTAGGAGGAAGGTTGAGAAACGCTGAAATAGCTTCATGTGTAAAACACTGTACTTCTTTCAGCTGATTCTACTTCTCTAAATTGATCATTTGGCATTATCATGAAGAAGTTCTTCACCAAGATAGAGTGGTAACATCAACATCGATTAGGAACAATAGTAATTTCATTCAGAAGGGTTCCAAAGTTATAGCAGAAGGGTTCCTTCCAGCAGCAAGTAATGAGTGACATTCCGTCAGATAGTTTGCATAAAAGTCCACCTTTCATTCACACTGGAATCGATGTTGTCGGTCCTTTTACAGCATCGTCAGGAATTGGTACCAGAAATCGAGCTTCGACTAGGGAAATTTGGGCCGTCATATTCACATGAATGGTCAGTAGCGCAACTCATGTAGAAGCGCTACCAGGCGATTTTGATAAACTTCTTCGTTCATAAACGCCCTCAGGCGATTTTTTGCTGTAAGAGAGTTATGTAAGAAGATAAAGAGCGACCATGGTACTAATTTTGTTGGTGCTTTGAACCAAGAAGGAGTATTATCTCTTGAAGATGTGCGAAAAGAATTAAGCAACAGAGACTGTGTTTGGAAAATGATCCCACCTAAAGCTAGCCACCATTGAAGCCACCATTGAAGATTATAGGAAAGACAAATTGGATCTCTGAAGAGCGTGTTAAATTCTTGTCTTTTGCAGTTAGGAAATAGGCATCCCACGTATGATGAATTAGTAACATTTTTCCAGGAAGCTGCAGCCATCCTAACTAACACTCCACTCTGTTTGTATCAGCAGATCCTAATGATCCAATGCCATTAACGCCAGCAATTATGCTTACGTTACGTTTTGATCCCAATCCTGCTTCTATTGAACACTATAATGAAGCAGATGTGATGGCATATGGAAAACGTCGTTGGCTGCATGTCCAACATCTCTCTGATGAGTTTTTCTGTCGTTGGCGCGAAAAATATTTGGGTACTCTCTATAGTAGGCAGAAATGGTTCCATGTCAGACGTTCTCTTAAAATCGGGAACATCGTACTAATGAGAGAGAAGGGAGCGAAGAGAAATTTCTGGCCATGGGGAAAAGTATACAAAATTCATCCTAACTCTGATGGTTACGTTCGTTCTGTAACTCTAATGTTGACATCTGCAATTAAACCTCGATTCCTAGTTAGACCTATAACTAAGTTGGTCTTTCTTGTGCCAGTATCGGTTGGAAAATGAGTTGGAAAGAGATTCCAACGGGAGGAATGTGCCGTTCCTTTATATCACGGAATGGTTTTTACCCTAGTTTCTCATACAGCTTTTTCTAGGCACCCTAATATCAGATATAATCTTTTTCGTCATTCTGCGCAGTAAAATAAAATGGATAGTTACATTACTCGTCTACTTCTCATAAAATATTTTTCACTGTTTAATCGGGAGAACAAGTAAGAAAATAATTAATTACTTGTTATAATATATTTGTTTTAATATGTTCTATACTAAATTATGCTTCATTACCATATAGGTAGGATGTTGTTCATTGTAATCAACTTCATTATTTTGGTGTACTAACTAAGTATTTATATTTCGTTCAGTAATCGAGAAATTATTTTATGTTGTATTAAATAACATCATGTATCTTATTTCAATGGTTGTGCATTTAAATGCTTGTACTTAATATTTGAACTAGGTACTTGTTATTTGTACTAGGTAGTAAGGTACTTGTTATTTGTACTAGGTACCTTGAGTTTATTTGTATTTAAAATACTTGTGCGTATCTGTTTTTGAAGTAGAATAATCTATTTCAGAACTACGTGTACACTGAGTGTAGTGATCCGTCACAATAAAGGAGATTGGCTGAACTGTCCTCATTTCATCCTTGTGTGATAGTCTTTTCTGGCTATCTGTCTTAGATGGTGAGTATTACTATTTGTACTTATTACTTAGGCTCAATACCCAAAGTTCTGCTCACTGTACTATTAACTATGGATCTTTTACTATCTATAGATCACTTTACTCAATACAATAAGTAATGTTAATAGCAACACAAGTATAGTTATACACAACTGTACTTCAAGCACCCTGTACTAAACAGTGAAATGCTAACAAGGTTAGTGGAGAGTAAATATCTTAGATGTTATTCTTAAGACGATCTCTGGCTGACTGAGTTAGCTTACTTAGAACCGAATGACTTACAGGTGAGAACTAATGTAATACGTTCATCACACTTGCGACCCAGCCTAAGGTCGCGACAAATAATCACTTCAATTCTGAATCTGGCTTTTGTGAGTTTGCAATTATAATAATTTGAAGTTAGATCTGTCCTTGTATATTTATTTACTAATATTATCAGTGTATTATAATTCTTAATATGGATTTTATTGCAAAACTTCGAGAAAGCCATCTTACGGCGCATATAGGTTTTATTGATCGATATTTTGTATCTATCTCATTTATTTATGAAAAGTTAAACTGCAGCATTTTTAAACTTCTTTGGAAGTATTTTAAATTTTACTGCGCACATGACCCATTGCGCATCATAACAGGAACACTGATTGCAATGTAAACGTTACCTTTATTCATTGAACCTAATTTCCCACTATTTATAATCAATTCATGTTATCTATATTTTTCCGTTTAACCACACAATAATTGAATCTTGGCTTCAGTTGCAATTAGTTCTCTAATGGAAAATTTGTCCGATTCAGTTTGTTCCACTTACAAATTTGTTTCTTAATTATGCATCCTAGACCTTTAAAATTTGACACACATATAAAACATCGAATGAAAAATTTTTTTTGTTCATGGTAAAAATCACATTTCATTCATTGTAAAAATCACTTTTTATTCATGGAAAACGAGGCATGAAAAAATCGAGATTTTAGAGGATGGTGCAAGAAATGTTCTTCGTCAATTTTAGATATACAGAATGGGCCACACATATATACAGGCAGCCCCTGCTTTAGTTACCAAATCACGACTCAGTTTAGTTACCAAACAGTAACAAAAGCGAATAAAAGTAACAAGAATTTTATAATTGTCACTCCTCGATTATATATCTCATTTTCTATCAGTTATAGAAAGAAAATTTGTTTTAGAGTTATTAGAGTAACTACGTATACAAGCATATTAATAACAATATACAGTCTTTCATTGTTTGTGACTGTGATGAAAAAGCTTAAAGTCGTGCATTTATTAAATGTTTTAAAATCCATCCATAGCTTAACTCTCACTCATTATAGGGGAGTAATTAATAGATACTTAGACTTCTATAATTGAAGAGTTTGGTTCCAAAACGCTATAAATCCATTTTGATCAATTTGAGTTAAAATGTGTTTTCTTTACCAAGAAAGTACAAAGATGAAAACCACTATTTTCTGTTTCAATCATTCACATAGCATATTGAGGTTATAATAACATAAACAATTCAAATCCACAATACCGACGAAATACAATATTGATTTAGGTGGAAACTCATTTTTTTCAAAAGTGGCGTTTATCGCGTTTTGGAACCAAACTCTTCAATTATTGTGCTACATTTAACAAACCGTAATTTTATGCTCTATGAAATATTTTTAGTAGTAGGGTACTAAGTTCCAAGTTATTGGTTGGTTCAACAATTTCGGACACGTCAGAAAAGAAATTATAATTATTATTTAACTTCTATTCTAATTAGTATCATGGATACCAATTGAAATAAAAATAAAATAATGATTATTATATGAAGATTTTCAAGTGCTCGAAAATATGGAACCGTGCAATAACCCGGAACTAACTCTAAAATAGGATATGTTGAATTTCTGAACCAATTGCTTCTAATAACTTTATCTTAATTATAATTTTGATGTTCTAGTTACCGTGAAATAATCACAAAAATTGTCTCCGTTTTCTGTCTACGAACTGTTCTTATTTCGAAACATGGCTCAAAATAAGTACCACTTATACTAAAGTGAGTTGTACTTAAAGCGAGGTTTGCCTGTACAACAAAACAAAACTTTCAGATTCTTTCAATTCTAGTATTTTACATTATTGAATGCTTAATGTAACTATCCGTAACTCTGGTTTTTGTATATCTTCTTGAAGTGATGCATGATCACTAGCCAAATTAGATTTCTCATTAAAAGTATAAACTAATAATATTGCTTACAATTTCAAATTTATGAATTCTCATATCTGTCTCATTCATACTAATATTTCATCGTAGACTTCTTTATTTTCTCCTTTTTCATTTCATAATACAGTGGAACTCCTCTATAGTTAACTCTTGTATACTGAACCATCCTGTATAGTAGAACCAAAGATATTATACTACAGCAAGATACACTTCTCTCGACAATTTCTGTTTCAAAAAGCACCATCTGGAATTGAAATCGGGAACTAGAGAAACAACAATATTTGGTTTGTTTCATAATATGTTAACTTTTATTTCATTCATTAATGAAGATTATTTACTGGAAAATTAAGCTTTAAATCGGTAGAATAGATACAGCCAAATAAAATAGAAACGAAGAGATGAACACCAAATAGAGCGGGAGCCCAGGGGGGTTAGCCTAGCTGAAAAAGTTACCGATTTTTAATAGTATCACAGTATCTGACACCAATTACCGAGGATCTGTACGTCTGCAGGGTCTCACCTGGTGGGTGCGGTCATGGAAGGGTTTTAATGGTAGACAAAACTAAGCTAGTTTAGCTGAAAAGGTTACCACTTGAAACTAATTGCAAAGTGTCCAGCATAATCCCATAGATCATTAAATGTTACTGCCAGACGTTTTCAGTGGTGGGTTTCCCTCGCCAGACGCCCAAAATTACGACCCCAAAACTAAGCTACCACTTGAAACTAATTGCTCTCTACTAGGTATGTACAAAATTTATAGGTAATCTACCTATACACAGTACAGTGTCTTAATTCATTATTTTTATCAAATGAGGTATCAAAATAATTCTTTTAAAGTTCTAATCAGTTATTATTTATTTTTTAATAAAATAAGCTTTTTAATTTCAGAGATGATATAGAAGACCTTCGTTAAATTATAACTAGGTTTATTTATTTTATTCAAAAAAATAATAGTACCTAATAACTTATTAGTAGATACTATATAACAGTGGTCGGCAACCTTTTTATCGTCGCGGACAGGTAAACGTTCAACAAAATTCTCGCGGCCCGTAGTGATGAATAACGTTAATATTATTGGGTAGGCTAAAAATTCGTTCGGTTCAAAGAGGCTACTGCTTTCTTATGGTACCAAAATGGGCTTAATATAATATAATCCTTTAGATGAATATTTCCTTTTAAACAACAATCTGGTACAAACAATAGCAATAATACTCAGGAAAAAATAATTTCATTACTCAGGTACGGAAAAACCATAATCAGGTAAAAAAAGGATCATCTGTAGAATCTGCACCCCAGTACATTTTGGGGGTGCAGATTGTACAGAAGTGAAATCTTTGGGGTGCGGATTGTACAGGAGTGAAATCATTGGGGTGCAGATTGTACAGGAGTGAAATCATTGAGGTGCAGATTGTACAGGAGTGAAATCATTGAGGTGCAGATTGTACAGGAGTGAAATCATTGAGGTGCAGATTGTACAGGAGTGAAATCATTGAGGTGCAGATTGTACAGGAGTGAAATCATTGAGGTGCAGATTGTACAGGAGTGAAATCATTGGGGTGCAGATTGTACAGGAGTGAAATCATTGAGGTGCAGATTGGACAGGAGTGAAATCATTGAGGTACAGATTGTACAGGAGTGAAATCATTGAGGTGCAGATTGTACAGGAGTGAAATCATTGAGGTGCAGATTGTACAGGAGTGAAATCATTGGGGTGCAGATTGTACAGGAGTGAAATCATTGAGGTGCAGATTGTACAGGAGTGAAATCATTGAGGTGCAGATTGGACAGGAGTGAAATCATTGGGGTGCAGATTGTACAGGAGTGAAATCATTGAGGTGCAGATTGTACAGGAGTGAAATCATTGAGGTGCAGATTGTACAGGAATGAAATCATTGGGGTGCAGATTGTACAGGAGTGAAATCATTGGGGTGCAGATTGTACAGGAGTGAAATCATTGGGGTGCAGATTGTACAGGAGTGAAATCATTGGGGTGCAGATTGTACAGGAGTAAATCATTGGGGTGCAGATTGCACAGGAGTAAATCATTGGGGTGCGGATTCTACAGATTATCCTAATAGATATAATAATACTCAAGTACGAAAAAATAGTAATAAGATAATAGTAGTCAGGTTTAACGCGTCTCAACTTGATTTGAACATGTCACGAAGGGTATGGTAAGTTAGTACATTTTTGAACTGGTCCACAGATAGGACACTAAATATCTTGATCAAAACACCTCTGATTCTTTACATTATATAATCATTTTATAGTTATTTCAAATATGTCTAAGAAAATTTGAACTTGTCTACCAACTTGGTTGTATTTTCTATTTATGTGAGGTAACGCTTATATTTATTAATTAATAATATTGTTGAATATTCTTCCGCGGCCCGGTACCAGTTGTCCCACGGACCGGGGGTTGCCGACCACTGCATAGGCTAGGAAGAGTTATTTTGATAACACTTTGAAAATATTAAATTGTCTACAGAATTTGTGGGTGCAGTTCATAGTAATCCTTTGATTTACTTTAATTTATAGATAGTTTTTCTTATCAAAAAAAAAAATAGCATGACGTCATGGAGATTTAGTCTACTATTTATTATTAAATACAGTAATCATTTTTCTTAGAACACTAACATAAATTTTCATGAGTAAAATTTTTTATTTATTCAATAGTGGCTTAATAAATGTTACAATTATTATCTGTCTATTCTTATCCATTAATTCTTATTTGTCTATTCCTATGCGTTAATTATTATCTGTCTATTCTTATCCATTAATTCTTATTTGTCTATTCCTATCCGTTAATTCTTATCTGTCTATTCTTATCCGTTAATTCTTATCTGTCTATTCCTATCTGTTAATTCTTATCTGTCTATTCCTGTCCGTTAATTCTTATCTGTTTATTATTATCTGTCTATTCTTATCCGTTAATTCTTATTTGTCTATTCCTATCCATTAATTCTTATCTGTCTATTTTTATCCGTTAATTCTAATCTGTCTATTTCTATTCGTTAATTTTTATCTGTCTATTCTTATCCGTTAATTCTTATCTGTCTATTCCTACCTGTTAATTCTTATCTGTCTATTCCTATCCGTTAATTCTTATCTGTCTATTCCTGTCCGTTAATTCTTATCTGTTTATTCTTATCTGTCTAATCTTATCCGTTAATTCTTATCTGCCTATTCTTATGTGTCTATTCTTCTCCGTTAATTCTTATCTGTTTATTCATATCTGTCCATTTTTATCTGTCTATTCCTATCCGTTAATTCTTATCTGTCTATTCCTATCCGTTAATTCTTATCTGTCTATTCCTATCCGTTAATTCTTATCAGTATATTCTTATCCGTTAATTCTTATCTGTCTATTCTTATCCATTAATTATTATCTTTCTATTCTTATCCGTTAATTATTATCTGTCTATTCCTATCCGTTAATTCGTATGTCTATTCTTATTCGATTCTTATCTGTTTAACGGATAAGAATAGACAGATAAGAATAAACAGATAAGAATAGACAAATAAGAATAGACAGATAAGAATAAGCGGATAAGAATAGACAGAAGAGAATTAACGGATAGGAATAGACAGACAATAATAGACAGTCACAACCAGTACACGTATCATGCAATGGGAAAGACTATCAGTATGTTGTTTCTAAAACCCCGAAATCTTGAATATGATTATCTGAAATAACGCTGGTTGTAATAAGTACGTTTTTCTTGATTAACCTCTTTATATTTTAATGCAAGTAGCCTATTCTTTGGCAATATATAACCTCCCTGAGAATTTAAAATTATGAAAACAGTACTCTAACATACATATTTGCCTCCATTTCGGTCCTTTCTAGTCCATTTTGGTACGTTCCGGTATTTCTACGCACCAGTTTCAAGTGGTAACCTTTTCCACAAATTAGCTCAGTTTTGGGGTCGTCATTTTGTGCGTCTGGCGGGAGCAACCCACCACTGAAAACGTCTAGCAGTAACATTTAATGATCCATGGGGTTATGCTGGACATTTTGCAATTAGTTTCAATTGGTAACCTTTTCAGCTAATCTAGCTTAGTTTTGACCATCATTAAAACCCCGCCCATGACCGCACCCACCAGGTGAGACCCGACAGACGTACAGATCCTAGGTCGGTAATTGGTGTCAGATACTGTGATACTATTAAAAATCGGTAGCTTTTTCAGCTAGGCAGACCCCCCTGGGCTCCCGGTCTAAAATGTTATTGTTTCTTTAGCTCCCGCTTTCAAATTGAGATGGCGCTTTTAAAAAAGAAATTGTTGAGAGTAGTGTAACTTGTTGTAGTATAATATGAAGTAGAACTCTGTATAGTGAACTTACCTCTATAGTGAACTTATTTAATTTAGTCTGCCACAAATATTCGTGAGTTTTCTATGAAAATCTATATAGTAAATTAGTTATACTTCATGAAACAGGAGTTCTACCAGTACAACTCCTCTATAATGAAGTCACGTGTAGTGAACCATCCTGATTTTTAAAAGTTTGGAGAAATAAAATACCCTGTATAATGAATTTATTTGAAAAAGAAAGAAAATATTTTTTATAGTTTTCTTTTCATTTCTCACACCCTGTGTAGTGAACTAACTCCTCTAGACTCTAGAGGAGTTAGAAGAATCTGGACTGTTCTAGTAAGATCCTTTTAGAGCAAACCTCAAAAGTATGATAAATCTTAAACTAACCAATGATAGAACTAAATATTTTGTTACTAAGTTCATTCGTATTAATTTACCATTTATTGTATTATTTCAGTCCATGTTTTCTTATATCCATCTAGAAATTCTAGATGCATTAATATGTATACGGGGTCACAGGACTTACAACTTTGAATTGTAATAAGTAGTGTATTTTATAAGTAGGTAGAAATAAACTTTTGTTATTACACATGCGCTAAGTTTGTTTGGGCAAGCGTTCATATAAAAGGCTGTGATGCCACCCAGCTAAATCATTTCAACTTAGTCACTTCTAAATTTAATTTTTCTCTGACCACAATAATTTATTCCATACATCGTATCACAAAGGCGGCTGAATTCTTACTGACTAAATGTATCTCAGGTTGACAAATGTGAAAGTTTAAAAAATTCCAAACTGTCTGCAGAGAATATATTTGATTCTAAAAATTAATAATAAAATGACGTATAATATGTTAACAATAATATTTTAAAATTAATAAGTAAATGCAGGATACAGTAACATAGTGTATGGTAATCAGCTGATTGAATCTATAGTTTGACGTGACCACCGGGTGATTGAAAAGGGCGACTTTGACCACACTTTGAAACATGGGAAAACCTACTTTAAATTAGTCACTTCTAAATTTATTTTTTTCTTATCAATTACTAATTAGGCATTGGTTAAATTGTATTTCCATTATTTTTTCTCTTATTTTTTATTCATAGGAACTACAATTTAGCAGTTAACTAGCACTAGTTTAGGCTCCTAGGTTTCAAGACCCTATTTCTTATAGATAAGTTAAAGAAATGAACAATAAAAACACTCCTGAATTATATTATATATTCAACTTTAAGGTTCAATCGCCATTTCCGCTTTTCTTTTGCACGAAACCCTTATAAAATGACTTTGAACTTCTCGATATCATCATGCAAATACGAGGAATTATGAATCGCTCGGTCACAAACAAGAAATGTGTTGTTGTGGTGACGTCATATTTTTGTGTCGTCTACTAGGTACTATACCCGTTTATGTTCCTGTACCCTAGGTAAATGGTTAAATAACTTAAAGGTCCCCTCCACTCTATTTTTTTTTATTTCTCTATGCATTAGAACTAATGTTACTGATAATAAACCTGCAAACCATTTCAAAATTTGGTTCTATAGTTTTATTATATTATGTAATTTAAGATTTTTTTCTGTTCTTTCTACTACACCTCTGAATTTCAAGCAAAGAAAAAGCCTTTCGATAGGCTAACACGATCCAACAAAATCAAAACAATAACAAAGCTGATTGATAGATATCAATAGATATCATTGCTACCGGTACCGTATTGTCACTCAAGATGTTCTTTAATAATTGTGTTAATCGAGTTACTTTGTAACAAACTAAAAATGCTTGACAAAGACACCTGCCTACTTAATGAATGTTTTTTGATTAATTTGATTGAGTTTCTCTTTCCAGCGTGATACCACAGCACTCCTAATAGGTATTCGTACATTAACTTAAAATGTACTATAATTTGGAGAATTGAGTCATTTGAGCTTTGGTCTAATATTATACTTTTTATCTATATGACTTTATTTTTGACCTATCTTCAATTTCCCATCATTCAGCATGCATTAGGGCTTAGGCTAATTCTTATGACCTATTTTTTAACAACATATCATGCAGACCCTGAGACACAGATGTAAAGTAAGGTATGGACCAATTAAAGCTGACTCAAACTATGGTGCAAACCCTGCTTTACTCAGATTTACTGTTACCTAACTTTAATATTATAGGTACATAGGCTCTAGCATAGCTAGGCCGGTCTTAGCGTATCCATAATCCACCTTATCCGCGTAAGTTACGGTAAGTATTTTAAGATTCACTTCAATATTTATCGTAATAGTGTAGTTCTAAGACAATGGATCCATATAAAGAATTCAATTACCTAATTAAATATTTCTTACTAATCGTTTTCATATATCATAACATTTTCCGATATTGAGAACTGTTAATTTTTATACACTTTCTATTTGAACGCAGATCTGTGATTTGAAATTTTGAATAGGTATGCGCTATGTATATACGAACGAACATCCTACTCAAGTATTGGGGGCTTTTTCTTCTAATGAAATTATGAAT
Source organism: Caprella mutica (assembly GCA_947561585.1). Taxonomy (NCBI): domain Eukaryota; kingdom Metazoa; phylum Arthropoda; class Malacostraca; order Amphipoda; family Caprellidae; genus Caprella; species Caprella mutica. Next base: position 92,177 of record CANNZV010001325.1, on the reverse strand, counting down.
CTCAGAATGATAAAAAACGAAATGCGAATATTTCTTATATAATTAATTGTGAAAAGAATACTTGATCGATTTAAATTCTGTTTACTGCGATATGTTATATAACCTTAGCTCTACAAATTTAAAGCAATACCAGATTTTTTTTTCAATTTAGAGTGGAGAGGACCTTTAACTTTCTATATTTATGAAACACAAAGAGAATAATAACGAAATGACTACTGGAGCATTCTAAACTATTTGAAACAAGGCAGGATGATGACACATAATGAATATTTATTACGAATAAAAGATCTATTTGTCTATTTTCGAATTTACAATTTTTGATTACGACAACACTACATTTAATACACTATGAACAAATGGTAATGATGCAAAGAGCAGTCAACAACAAGTCAGGAATGTTTCCATCGGAACTTTTGCAAACTAATTTATTTATTATCAAGAAGTTTACCTACATAAATTCAAAGTATCATCTATTTTTTAAGGTTTGGCTATGACTGGACTGTGTGAATACGCTGTTATAAGATTCAAGAAATTAACATTTAAATCATTAGTTAAGAGATTTAGAATATTCAAGTTGAAATCACAGCATATGAAAATTTTATAACTTCTTATTCAAAGAAATAATTCGATATCTTCTAGGGTTAGAATAAAAGTTTCAAAATTTGCATTACGTTACGGTAATAGGAGATACAAATATACTGAATAAAATTTACTAGAATCTTAGAGTGACATTAAAAAATGCATTATTATTAATAATTATTATTATTTATTAATAATGATCAATTATGGTTAGTAATTATAATTATAATAGTTAATATTTTCTATTGATAATGTTATATTAATGATATGAAAGATTATTATACAGCAAAACTTCGTAGTAGACCAGAGTTACGTTCCAAGTTTGTTTGGTCTAATAAGAAACACACATTATTAGTTTCCTACTAGAAAATAGTTTTCTATAAAATTAAAGCGGTTACTTTAAAATTTCGATAGTTCTATTTGCTTATGATAACTTTAATGCCAAATTAATGGTGACTAACATACCAATTTTGAAGGGAAACACATTTAGAAACAGTGAATTTTTTTGTTTCAATTAAAATGAATAGAAATTTTTTTTCAATTGAATTATCTTTTTATGAAATTACAATAGTCTTCAATGCATCTAGTTTTCTGTAACTTTTCACATCAATTTTTTTTAGCACAGACTCTACCATTAAATCTGAAGGCGATTCTGCCTTATGTTTTATCCTAAAAACAGCATAAAAAATATAATACATCATACAAATTAACAACATATCATGCAGACACTGAGACACTGATGTAAAGTAAGGTATGGACCAATTAAAGATGACTCAAACTATGGTGTAAACCCAGAGAATTATCTTTAAAACAGTATTGGAATTAATACTCCTTGTAATATTTACACTAGAATAACTGTCAGATGACAAAAATTGTGTTTTGTCTAGTACGAGGTTCAAAATTTTCTTGGTCTTATAGGAGGTTTATCTACTAGGAGGCTGGTCTAAAACGAGGTTTTGCTGTATGTATTTTATAAATGTCCAGTAATTTTACTATTTTTTTTACTGTGGTGCCATTTAATAGGAAAATATCAAACTAATTGTGAACACAAAAACCTGCACTCCATCTGTCATCTCTATAAATATTAAGGAACCTATAATTATCAATGTTTACGAGATTAGCTGTACTACTATTCAAACAGGTTTCAGTTATTACCTATATATACTGAAACTGTAGATAAAGAAGTAAGGATATATAATTGCCACACAAACAATCTAAATCATTATATACTTTTGAGTTCAAGAATTCCAAGGTATTTATTTATTTTCAAGTGACCTCAACCTTTATTTAACTGTAATGGTTTAAAATAGAGTAATGATCCAGATATTATTTCATTTTGACGATATAGCGTAATTTCTAAAAGTGGTGAAAATAATAATCGAGTTTTTTGAATTGTAGATTGTAGCCAAAAATTATGTTATTCCTGTAGTTTATATTGATGATATGTACGCTCATTAATGTTTTTCACAGATTGCATATATTCTTTTATTGCAATTAACAGTTGCTAGAACATAACTGTTAGATGGTTGATCGTACTTCAGGCTGATACATCTTCCTTCAACCACATTTGGATGTAGAGGACCGAAGGGATAACTACCCGCAGGGATGGATCCTGGATCTGTTGGGTTGGGACCGTGGATGTAACCCCCATGCTTCCAAACGAAATGTGAGCCGTTATACTTAGCACCTAAAAAGAGTTCTTCTTTGACATCTTGAGAGGTACCTGAAATATGAGGTTACAGTTAAGGGTGACCGGAGAATTCGCCGAGGGAAATTTCGCCTTCGGAATTTTCGCCGTTGGAAAATTCGTCGTTAGGAAAATTCGCAGTTAGGAAGATTCGCCGTGAGGAATATTTAAATAATAATGTAACTGAATATATTTATTTCTATGTATGTTAATTCGCCGAAAACATTCGCCGAAAAATATGATTAATTAGAATATAAACAAATTTATCTCATATGTCCAGATGAAATAACTTATAGATTAACTTACATATAAGTGTATAAATTACTTTACAATATTCTACAAAATTATTGGTTGAACTTTATGGAATTTTCGTTAACTTAATTAACTCATATAATGTTATTGCTGCATTATTTGTGTCAGTTTATTAACTTCATTTTAATCCTTTTATATACATGGTAGAATCCAAGGTATATTAACTACAAGGTAGAGTATTGCGCAGGTTCATATTAAGATGATTACAGTTTTGTTGTGAAAGACGCTTCTGCGGTCCCGGTTAACTATTTTTACATAGAAACAAGGTATGTTATTCAATCTTTTTATAATCGAATGCTTTAACTTCATTTTATTGACTAAACTGACTGAGTTCAGCATTATCGTTGATTATCCTCGAGATATATTAATTAACTTAGAAGGCATGCTAATTGCCATGATACGAGTTTTAGACTCTTCTGCGGATAAACGAATACGCACATACGAACGCACAGATGTGACCCAGCAATATTACCTTACATACTCTATATACTGTACAGCGGGTTATCGAATAGTTATTTGTATATTCGATTTGCCCATGATTGTTAATGCAGTGTACGGATTCATTTAATAATTGTTTAACCCGCTGTATAGCAAGGCTCATAAACTACAGTGTATATAAACCTTGCTGTATAGTATTTAAAGTGTGTAATCTAATATTGCAGGGTCACATCTGTGCATTCGTATGTGCGTATATCTTTATGCGCAGAAAAGTTCAAAATTCGTATCAAGGCGTAGCATACCTGGTAAGTTAATGTATCTTGGTAGAATCAGTCTACTACTGTGAGTCGCTCGTGAAGCTTTCATTATACAGGGTGACCCACCAAAATTCTACCCAACTTTAAAATCAAATATTTCAGCAACTATTGAAGGTACAGTTAAATCAGATTTATTTTTAGATTTTAAGCATATTAATATAACTATTCCTTTTATAAAATATTGATTATATGGTGAAAACAGACGGTAAACCCTTATTAAATTTATTTAAAAACTTTTATAATGGGACTTTTATAATTTTTTTTAGTAAACCTAAGGCTGCTAAAAAATTGTCATATTTTCGGCGAATGTGTCGTGCGGCGAATGTGTTTTCGACGAATTGACCTAGAACCGTTAATAACTATATGGAAATAATATATATAATAATATACGACTAAATATATAATATTCCAACAAATTCCTCATATTACGTTAGAATCGAAGCAACGAATATTTTTTATGGATTCTAAAATAGAAAACAATATAATTTTGGTTTAGAGAGATCACATACACTCACAAGAGATATTTTAAATGTAGCATTCTTATCAGTGTATTAACGTGAAATATTTGTGCCATGCACAATAATTCAGATTTCAAGAGGTAACCCAAATAAAAAAAAATCAATAATTAGGTAGGTATGAAACCATCAATAGCACAATAATTAGAAAAGCCTTATCTTAAATTCACAATATTAAACACACAGGAACACTTAACACATTTAAGAGGAAGTGATGTAAACCGACTAGGATTAGCAAAACACAGCTGCATGACTATCACTAGTGATCTTATTTATCTTTACTGAACATTTTTTTACAAAGAAATTAGCTTCGACTATTTAGTCAACCAATCATAACACTCAAAATGTTATACAGCGACCTCACGTGACAAAAAATTATACGATTACTGATTAAAATAAACATTGAATGTATGAACAGTTAACATAAATTTTTGGCATCATAGTTTTATCAGATATACAATATTACATAACCATCTACAATTAATATTTACAATAATAAATTCTTATATTAGTTATTTAACTAATTGGTTTACTATATAATTATCAATATTTTTTATAAATACTTATAGGTATTTGAATAGTTTTGTCATCTATAATTTCTTCTTCACGGTGAATTCTCCTAACGGCGAATTTTCCTACGGCGAAAATTCCCACGGCGAATTTTCCCACGGCGAAAATTCCTAGAACCATAGTTAAGAGAGGTAAAAGAGGTGGTTAAGAGAGGTAAAAGAGGTGGTTAAGAGAGGTAAAAGAGGTGGTTAAGAGAGGTAAAAGAGGTGGTTAAGAGAGGTAAAAGAGGTGGTTAAGAGAGGTAAAAGAGGTGGTTAAGAGAGGTAAAAGAGGTGGTTAAGAGAGGTAAAAGAGGTGGTTAAGAGAGGTAGAATGAAGAGTTAAATACATTAATTGTGAAAAGAATATTTTAACGCTCAATTTTATTTTGATACGTTTTATTAATAAAAAGAAATGGCCATTTTAATAATAAAGAAGGCCCACATTAAATACTAGAGCTTACTTAGAAGTGTGCTAAGGTAGAGTTTCAGATTTTCCACCATGACGAGAGAGGCTGGTGAGTAGACATATTGCAACACGTGTTTACTATTGCATTGCTTTGAGATTGAGTGTTTATCTACAGTGATACGAATACAACCGACTCCTTGAATCTGTTTGAACGCCAAACTGCATTCATCTCGTCGAACTGAAAAAAAGGATATTAAAAGTTTCTCTTGCTATAAATGAATAGAAAACTGAAATTTGAAGGTTTTCATTTAAGGATAATTCAATTAATACACAAATTTCAAAAGCATAAATTTATCTATCTAGATATTAATTAGGTATACAATTTACATTATGCATATATAATTTTCGATGCGAGTCTACAAAAGTGGAAGACAAATACTAAATAATAATTAGAAAAATTAATATATACTGGAAACTGTTTGGAAATTGTTCATTACCAGTTTTTGGCGCTGTAAAGCCTACCATCACCATAAAGGATTTATTTTTAAGACTATGCGCCGTAAAAAAGGTCAGGTAATTTGCCGTAAAAAAGGTCAGGTAATATTTACAACGCTTTCAATCTATTAAACGCTATGGCGAAATCGAAATTGCTTTCGTAAATCAAAAATTATGGTGAAAACTAAATGGCGCGCAATAGCAGTGTCCTTCAACTTCAATGGTGGGATGGTGTTTGTATTGGGACGACGTCCCATGGTGGACCTAATATGTTCTCCTGCATACGTACATGAAGGTAAAGGTGCACAATTGCTACAAGCATCACAACTGTAACAAGTACCCCCCTCCTGAAACGTCCATGTTCATCACAAACAGGCATCGTACAATCTGCTTTCGTCAATTACTATATATCTCATCAACCACGCAACATATGCCTCGAGTTAATAATTGCGAATGAGAGACAATTTAGTAAGGAATTAACTGTAATTAAACTACTTTCTACAGTCCACATGCTTACCGTTTTCCAAGATTTTTACAAACCTTTTTCGCGACGTGGGGTCCTAAGCTAAATGATTATTGCTACATGTTGAAAATATTTTTGGTGTCCTGCATAGTTATTTCTCACCCTTTTTATAGGTCAGGTGATTGTTCATTTCGATCAGATTGGCTATGTTGGTGTCGTTACTCAGTAGGCAAGTGTATCTATCGTCGTCAAGTGTCGTCACGGTTACCATGTTACAGGCTGGTGAGTCGTTGCAGAGAGACTTGCACTGACCTGAACAGACAGAGAAAAGGGTATCTGTAAAGATTTTTTCACTTTATATACTAATATCACTTTTCATTGATGAAACTGTACTAATTTAAACGCATGTAGATATATTAAAAATTGGTGAAATACACGATGATTACATATATAAACTGACTTTTTTGCTTTCCTCATAGTGAAAAAATTAAAATTGAATCTAGTCTACAAAAGTAAAAAATCTAAAGACACGCAGATTACATTCTACAGGTTTTGGTCTAAAAAAAAGTGGACTACCCAGTAAACATTACAATGTTGGGCGTGCCAGCACAGCTCCAACGTTGGCCCAACTCTCGGATGTCCACTGGCCCATCAGTACTGACTGCAATACTTATAACGTAGCCGATGTCATACCGATCTACGGCCAGTTTTTCAAATTAAATATACTCAAATTCAAATTAAAAATATATACTCAAATTCAAATTAAAAATATATACTCAAATTAAATATATATTCTCAAATTAATATTTATAATGTTAGATGATGGAGGGCTACCGTCGCTGTATTTAGTTCGCTAATCGAAACTTTATAGGCTAGACGTTTTATCGCCATACATATACAGAACACTTGAAGACAGCTATAGAGGTTAATACAGCATGTCTTGAACTATTTAGTTCTATATCATTTTAGAAACCGGGTGAAGTACAACCACTAATGTGTCAAATTTTGCGTCTACATCTATAAACATCATGCACGTAAAGATCCCCTCTATATTAATTATGTTCTATAGTAATTAATAAATTTTTAAAAAATAGTAGAATTTATTAATGCTCCGGAAAAGCATAAATTTGAACAAATAGTTAATAGATCGTCAATTTATTTAATAGCTGAAAAATAAAATAATAAATTCACGATATGTAAAACTATAGAGTTGGAGTAACTCAATAAATCGAAGCTTGCGACATTTGGTAATCCCTTAGTATTGCAATATTGTTTGTACTTTGTAGCATCTCTTAATTATATGTGATAATACAAAGGCAAAGTCTTAAAATCGAACAACCAATATTTACACATACGGGAATCGAATTCTGCTAATGAAATATGTCTTCTATTGATAGATTTTTTGTTTTATCAAAATCATACTTTAATAACCTAAATTACTGATATTTTATTCAGCAAGGAAAAGTCTGTCGGGGAAAAGTCCTAGTGCCGCTTTAATCATCAGGCTAATGTTTCTTATCATTTTTCTGCAAACCCCATGAAAATTGATAGCATATTTATAATCAAAACTCTACTCATTTTACTTCCGACTTGCTAATTTTCAGTCTGAAGAAAAAGATTGTACACCATTTGTTTTGAATGTTGACAAGGTATTAGGTATAATAAATCCCTCTAATATTCGGGTACAGGGATGAAATTGGATAAACTTATTATAGAAATGTATACTTCAGGAAATAAATCAAACAATTAATATCTTAAACGAAGGCAAAACACATTGTTTGTATATAAAATTTAAATTTGAAATAAAAACACAAAGTTTGCGTCAGATTAGTGATTCGTACAATTGTTGCTCACTGTCACATAGAGTATTAATAATTTTAAAAACAATAATAAAATTATTGTTTGTAGTTTACAAACAATAGTTTACAGAATAATGAACCTATATCTTAGTTCTATAATATTATTTAGTAAACTCCTTTTTTCTGGAGCCTGGAGAGAAACTTTAAAGAAATATTAGCTATTTTTGTGTGCCAGGGTTAAGAACGCGTAGTCCACTCTCGAAATTTTGCAATTTGGTAAAAGTGGAACTTGGAAAAACCAATTGCAGTGATGAAGACTTATGATTCTCTTTATAAATAGATAGCCTGGCAGGAGATACATCAGGAAAAGCGCTATGTCTCACTATAGGATGTTCGTAAAAGACCGGAAGCCGTAATTGATTCGTAAGTTGAAAATTTTGAATAAAAACATAATTACATTACATACTTTTATAGACAATTATATGTGTAATCGTACATAACGATGAATAGCTCAATTCATTTCAGTGTTAATTTTTATTTGTTTCCATGTTTAAGCCAAGTACCTAAATCTTATGCTCCTCTCGACTTCCATCAGATGATTAACCCTGAAAAGACTGACTGAGGAGTTTAAGCTCGACAAACCGAATTCATTCAATATAATAACACTATTTACATCAATCTTGGGTAAATAAAATTTTGCTCAGTACATTTATATGATAAAAGCTATTAACTGACAAAAAATCATATAATTCAAGCCACTGGTTTCCTAAATATCATTGTGTAAAGAATCCTCAAATTTTGTCAGTCCAATTAGTGTTAATCCAGAGAGATATAGTTACATTTAATATTTGATTGCTCCACCATAATTTCCCCCAGTGTTGGTAGTTTAGTACTCACATATTCTGGTCACCTCCTTCACCTCATGGTTGTGTCCTTCTGTGTAGTTAACAGACCTTTGCTTAATTCTCATGAAAGTGTTGATTGCAGAGACACTTGCCAGACTTAGTGTGAACACCAGGACAAACACCAGCTTAGCCATTCTGACGATATCAAGAACTATCCCTTTGTTTCCTAGAGGAAAGTACTTTGAAAGTCGTACGACTCGTACCTAATTCTTTAATGTGTTAAAATGACATATGAAAAAATTTACATATATAGCAGTACATGTTAAATAAATTAAATCGCATTATTGACTTGATATCTTTAACAAACTAAGGTTTTGTGTATACAAAACTGATCGATGTAATTTTACACAGAATTATAATCTATATATTATTCAAACTAAAAAAAGTAAATAGGTATACTGTATATGTACATTATACCTATATGCATAATGAGATACTACTATAGCGTTAGTTTGAGATTTTACACATGTGAATTGATTGATAACTCGCTGCTTATATCTATTCACAGATTTAAGGGATACAACCTTAAAAATAATTAAGTTTGTGGTCCTTTATGTTTCTACAGTGCATCGTTTCTGTACTATAATATATTGGTATTAATATATTCTATATTTTAATAAATAAAGTGAAGGTATTAATAGTCCTAATGCTCAAATTGATAGCAATATATTTATGTACAGTCTGTACTTGCACACAAGTATATGTATTTAACTCTTAATAATTTTATTATTAAAATCCAGTAAAGTTTTTCGTTTAAACAATAGGAATATATATTACTATCACATAATTTAGATAAATTTTCAAGTTAAGAAAACCTGATTATAATAATTCAAATTCTCAGTTATTTTTATATGAAAAAGATGAATACACTGGTAAAATGTGCAACATGCGGTGAGTTATCCCCACAGCGAATTGCCCGGCGGTGAGTTGTCCTAGCACCGAATTGATGACCACCAATGCACAAGCCTTCACATCGCAAGCGTTCAATATTCCTTTCACTTGATATATGAATGGTAGAATTAAATTACCTCAATTATTACCTAAATTAAACAATTATAAATATCGATTTCCTATTGACTAATTTTCAATTACTTTTAATGTGATTAATTTAATGAGAAACATTTACCTTTCTTAAAAACTCTGCTATCGATCAATATTTCAAAGAAATTTTCTCAATAACCTTCCATTCTGATGCTCCAATTCTAACTACCTCAGATACTTCATGCTATGACTACCTTCACATATCTCTGTTTGTTTTAATTAACAATTTTCTGGCAAGTAAACGCTATTCAAATTTTATTGACACGCATGTGTTGAATAGAACACATACGTACCCTGTTAAATATTATTTATCATTCCTTATATCATATCTAGTCGATTCTAATAAACCAACAACTGGATATTTATGTTCCTTCACTAATTACCAATGGAAAAATTCAATGAGCATTATCATAAGTAGGGTTGTGACATCATGCACTAAAAAACATGCCATAAAAGCAGCGGATCTTTCCCATTTGACGTCCCCCACCAAATTTAATTTAAATTACTTTTTTTGTATGTATTTTTGTCCATAGAATCCAAAAATCAAAACCGTTTAATGTAAAAACTAATAGTTTTTGAGATATAAGGGTTTAAAGTTATTTATTTCCTATGTATTACTGAAGGATTGAGAACTTTGAAAAAACTCGTCTTTTCACGTTTTTTGGTCAAAGATAGCCGTAATGCAGATTGTTGTATCCGCTAGTTTGTTGTACTGCACACTTCATGATTGTTTAATGACCTGGCAGGGGGTATAGGGGGGAACGCCCCCCATTACACATATATCAGCATTGAAGTAATAAATTGAAAATGTCACGGAAACTGGGAATATGTCCCATATATGTATTTCGGGGGGGGGGGCATGCCTCCCCCCGAGCCCCCCTGCCAGGTCATTAATCAATCATGGAGTGTGTAGTACAACAAATTAGCGGATACAACAAACTTCATTACTGTTTCATGTAAAAAATCTATATTGTTCAAGTAATTTCAATGAAAACACGAGTTTTTTCAAAGTTCTCAATCCTTCAGTAATACATAGGAAATAAATAACTTTAAACCCTCATATCTCAAAAAAATATTAGTTTCTACAAAAAACGGTTTTGATTTTCGGATTCTATGGACAAAAATACTGTATAAAAAATTAATTTAAATTAAATCTGGTGGGAGTCGTCAAATGGGAAAGATCAGAGCAGCAATGTACTTATGCTCTAAAAAAGCATGGCGTATGCTCTGAAAATCATGCACGTATCCCTTGAAAGCATGCACTTAAGCTCTGAAACATGCTACTAAAGCTTTATTGTATGCACTTTGTATTTACATTTAGGTTAGATAGTCCTCTTTTTCACCATTTTCTTTGCATGTATTTTGAAAAGAGTTTAGGTACATTGTTTGGTAGGACTGTTTAAAAATATTCAGATATTAAATATATAAATTGTCTTTTGTTATGAAATATTTATAGGTATAGAAGTTTTGGAGTGGAAAACGTTATATTAAGAAAACAATTATTCAGTTTTTATTTATTAATAGAAATTTCTCAGTAACAGAGGGAAACTTTTAATTTGTACTACCTTAGTAAAGTATCCCAACAAATATATGAATGTCGATTCGATGATGCCGTTTGCTGTCGCATTCGTAGCGCTAACGGTGGGTATCGACTTAACCACCATTTCTACTCATAGTAGATATCGGAATGTCTCTTTATAAATGATATCTGAGTTTACACTTCAAGTAGAAAAACGAAAACCGATAGATGGTTTTAACAGCATCATCTTGACGTCGGCATGTCTGTTTCCAAACGATATCTGAATTTATATTTCCACCAGAAGTACGAAAACAGATACGTAGTTTTAAAAGAATCGTTTCAAATTTGGAAATTCATTCTCTTACCTCCCTGTTTTATAATACGTATAGAAATTTAGGAATTATTTCTATTCAATTGGATTGTGCCTTTCTATATAACGTACGTAGTGCTCCTTTTAAACTATACCCATTAGTTAATACACTTATAGGGGACAATGGCAGTTGTAAAGGTACGATCGGGCATTGGCACGCTAGTGCGATTGTACACTGGATCAACGTAAAGTAAGCGATATTGGAACATCGGTTGTTGAACAGTGTTCCTCCAGTACTGTTGAAATGAATGGATAACCAATCAAGTGATTTTTCGATGGCCAGTGCATTTATTGTTATAAATCTATTCTAAACTGCTTATTGTAAATAAGCCCCGAGGGGTTCCTGAAGCTGTTAAAGTGAGTTAAAATGATTTTTGCTAATTATTTAAAGTGATCGATTTAGTTTGATTATTTAGTTAATTTAGATTGAGAGATTTGATTGATAGCTTTTAGTTTAATTATTGTTTATAGGTACCAACCAAGGTTAATGAAACACAAATTATTTTAGTTATTAATTATTGAAATAATACCTATACCTATATAAGAAATGATAATTATTGTAATACACAATAAATAATATTGCTAAGTCAAGAAATGATTAATTAATTAAATAACTATTAGTATGAAGTAAAGTATAATTTTGGAAATATTCTAGAAGTTAGGTTGCAATCTTTAGTTAGCGTAGTTACCAGTTGGTAATTCAAGTCGGTAGGTTGTTAGTTAGGTAGGTAAGTAGTTCTCGACTTGATGGGTAGGTAGGTAGTTTACTGTAGGTTTGAAGTTGCACTAGATTTATGGTTGTTACAGTTTGCTAAAGTGCAGGTACGTAGTTGTAGGCAGAAGTAAGCTCCCCATTGCGTAGGTTGGTAGACGCCGTGGAGGAGCGCTCTAAAACTGCAACATGACTTGTTGAGTTCGAGGAGTAGAAGATGAAGCTAAAGCACGCCACCGCTTTATATACTGCGAGTGTAACCTCGTGCACTTGGCACATAGCTCAATGCCAGCCATTTCTATATTCCTAATTAATTATAATATTAGATGAAGTGATAAGGAAAACATAAATATAAAACTATTCTAAAACTAAACATAGATGAATATACTAGGCAACTATACAAATAATAAATGAAAAATACCTACTATTAGTTTAAACATAAAAAGGGACAAAGAGAACATTCTAGAACATTCAAGAAGGGAAGAAAATATTGGAACCTAAGAGTAAACTAGAATTTAATAAAGAGTGTGATTAGTGTCACCACACTGTCTTTGGTGAATAGAAGAGAAATGGGGTAGCGTCCCTTGGGACCCAAACTGTTGTAATTTGGATTAAGTATTGTCTATTTCGTGTTTACCATGTTTATAGAGTTTTTAACTCTCCAGCAGTTTTAGAGGATAGCGCTCGGGTTATGCTCTACAATTACGTACGAGGTCTTAGATTTGTGTTAGGTAGACTTCATTTACTATCACCTCTTCATTTCCTTCTTCCATCCTTGACTGCAGCCACCGGTGCTTGTGACCATTTCTATCACATTCCTCGGTAAGTGACAGCATTCACGGAATAGCTTTTCAGCATCCATGAGCGTCGTGACTTTGTCCATGGAGCCACTTTCCTTTCTGACTGCTTCTTCCAGTCCTTTGTATTTAGTTTCCTTTTGACGTCAGCGACATAGCCTTTGGTTCCGAAGCAGACGTTAAACCTCTACTAAACGTAAATAATTAAAAGTTGATGGGCTAAATTAAATAGTAGTTAAATAATAATTGTTATATTTTCCCCTATCACGTGTTCGAAAATATAGATCCTGTTAATAACTTGGAACTTATACCCTATTGCTAAAAATATTTCACAGAGCACAAAATTCCTGTTTGTTCAATGATGCACAATTATATAAGTCAAATTATTAAACTAATTACTCAACTATTATGACCTATATATACTGAGTGAGAGTTAATCTATGGTTAAATTTTAATTAATGCATTCATTACTATTTACTTTGAACTTTCATCACAGAGCTTTCATCTTTATTTTAAGTGGTGGCCTCAAAACATTTTCTTTAATTTGAACTCATAGAGATCGAAATTTTTGAGGAGTTTCAATTAAATATAAATTTGATCAACTCCTTACTTTTTTTTGGTAAAATGCATCCACGGTGGCAAAGTGACTGAGGTACAGGCACGAGGACGGATGGACCCACGATCGATACCCGGACACATCACTTCATTTCTTTCCATTTAATTTACATATAACATTAATCAAATTGATATGCATCTAAATGTACAGTACATTATATCAATGAAGTAAGAATTTTTAATTTATTTATTTATAGGATGTAAGGGGATATCGTTTCGAAGCATATTAGATATATAATTAGGCGTCTGTTCGATGCAGAATCCCTATGTATGTTGGATGTCTTAATTTATCTTTCTATTCAACGCTGTTATAACGGTATCGTTTCGATGCCAAATATACTTGATATGGTGCGGTTTAGCGGTGCAAACGGATATCGGATTGATGTCTACTTGATGTCACCATGTCTAATTTGTTACTGGTATTCGATGTAGGAAGAGAGGTTATACAGAGTCGTTTAGACATCGAATAGATACATTCATGTTTGCTGGGATACTAAATAGTGAAAATTAAATTAATTTAAATAGTACCGTAAACATGCAGATGAAACCAAGTAAAACTCAAAAAACAGTAACATAAATTAGAAAAGAAATCATTTATATCTCAGTAGCATTGAATTTTATGACTAGACAAATAAGTCTAGAAAAATAAGCAGCATGCGATTAAAAAGAAAATGCATGCATATTGCCTGCTTTTAAGAATAAGTTCATGAGGCATGCATGCACCATGCGTTTAATGCCACGTCACAACCCTAATTATAAGCTACGATTGCTTATGATTATCAAAGTACATTCAGAAAAAGAAGAAACTGTTATCTACTCAATGAGCAGAGATGGGCGAAAAGTACATCGAAAGTACTTAAGTACTAAGTACAAGTACTCGTAAATCAATGTACTTGAAGTAGTTGCCCAAGTACTCAAATAAAAAAGTACTTTCAAAGTACAAGAACAAAGTACTTTTTAAAGTACTTTCAAGTACCAAGTACATTTTCAATACAATTCAAAAACTAATAATTTATACTGTTAACTCTGACAGTACATCTTCTAAGTGACTTTTTTCTTTGATAGTACATCATCACAGTGACTCTTTTCTCTGATAGTACATCATCACAGTGACTCTTTTTTCTGATAGTACATCTTCACAGTGACTCTTTTCTCTGATAGTACATCATCACAGTGACTCTTTTCTCTGATAGTACATCATCACAGTTACTCTTTTCTCTGATAGTACATCATCACAGTGACTCTTTTCTCTGATAGTACATCATCACAGCGACTCTTTTCTCTGATAGTACATCATCACAGTGACTCTTTTTTCTGATAGTACATCATCACAGTGACTCTTTTTTCTGATAGTACATCTTCACAGTGACTCTTTTCTCTGATAGTATATCATCACAGTGACTCTTTTCTCTGATTGTACATCATCACAGTGACTCTTTTCTCTAATAGTACATCATCACAGTGACTCTTTTCTCTGATAGTACATCATCACAGTGACTCTTTTCTCTGATAGTACATTATCACAGTGTCTTTTTTTTCTGATAGTACATCATCACAGTGACTCTTTTCTCTGATAGTACATCATCACAGTGACTCTTTTCTCTGATAGGACATCGTCACAGTGACTCTTTTTTCTTATATGTAGTACATCATCACAGTGACTCACTGTACACGTCCACACGCTTATAATTCGCCAATGTGTTTGGCAAATATTGGTTGTCATATCTAGATATCACAAAATAAATATTCAATGTACTTAAATTGGTCAATATTACTCAGTCTCATATACATTTTTGTATGTCAGAATATATATATATATATTCACCTTCACATAAAAGTATACAATGTCTTAGTTTTTGATTCTACTGTTTGACAAACAATTTTTGATGGACCTCTTCAAACTCTAATTTTTATCCAGTTGCTGTAAATACTTTCTTCATGAGAAAAAGAACTAATTTTGTAGAGATTTTTGAACTAATCTTTCAAAATCTTTTGACTGAAAGGAAAAAATGTACTTTGCAAAGTACTTTTTACTTGGGAAGTAACAAGTACTTGTAAAAAGTACTTCTAAGTAATTATTCAAAGTACTTTTTAGAAAGTACTTCAAGTAGTACTTGAAGTACTTACTTGTTACTTAGTACTTTTACTTGGTACTTGGGAAGTACTTTCCCGCCCATCTCTGTCAATGAGTGTATTTTGTTAACCTAAAGACACAATAAAGTTCATTGGAAATTTTCCATGCGGTAACTGGTAAAAAATATAAGCTCTGTTTATTAATTCATTACCCTGTTAAATATTTATATGTGGCGTTATGATATCCAATCCAGTTACCAAATTGGAGCATAAACCGCCAAACCCACTTTTGTAAATATCTTCTGAATCAGTAACTATTCAGACTATCTATTTTCGCACTTTTATCGCATTCTTATTCATTCTCCAGGAATGCTTCCTATTAATTAATATTCAAGTACAGTCTTTAATATAGTTCTAATAAGGCATCCATACACGATCAATTTATTTATCAATAAATTGATATCAATTTAGCATTGAGTAAATCACTTTCCCACACACGGCCAATGATTTACTTCAATTCTCAAATTGCGATTTTACAAAATACATCGCCTAGAGAAGCATCAAATATAGTCTAAATTCTCTGCGATTTCAACCACCATAAGCAACTTTCCAACGGAATTTGACTAACAAGTAGGGTCGGGAGGGGGCGAATCTTGCGCACTAAAAACTTTTGGGTTTTGCAACTTAGTTTTTGCAGATAGACAAATAGTATTTGATATGAAGAACCGCAATAAGGCCTTTTATACACCATCCAAAGGACAAAAAATTAGCATTTGTATAATCTGAGTTATTGACGAAAGTAGTGCGCAATTAAAATTGTCCTTGATGGGGCGATTCTTGCGCTCGAGAGGGGCGAATAACTGCGCACCCATTAATTCCTTTCCATAGTGAAAAATAGCACTATTGAGTGTCTAGATACTTACTATAAAAATAATTCCAATGTGTTTAAAAGCATAAACAATCACATGATTCAAATTCAAAACTTGAGACAAACTTTTTTCGACCTGTTTACGTAGAGTTTGTAGAATGTATGTGTGACGTCATGAATGTTGCTTCTATTCAGGATTAATTAATTCTTGTAATATTAGTTTATCTGAAGTAAGACACTATTATATTTACTTATTATGTAACTATAAATATAATAAATAACTAGATGACGGGCACTCATAGAGCGCATACTTTTGCCACCGCTTTCAAATGACCTTGACCTTTAAACTGTTCCCTCCCAAAATACAAACAAATGATTCCTGAATATTGAAGCATCGTCCCGACCAATTTCACACAATTTGGTTGAATACTTTTGTGTTATAAATGACCTTGACCTTTATTTTTACCCGATTGCTCCCAAAATCTATTAAATGGGTTCCTGCCTGGATAATTACCAACCATTGACCAAATTTCAGTTACTTTGATTGAATAAATTTTGCGTTATAAATCAACTTGACCTTTAACCTGACCGCTTCCAAAAACTTACCAAACCAATTCTAGATATTGACCAATCGTCTCATCAAATTTCAGACAAATTGATTGAAAACTTTTTGAATTATTGAGTTATAAATGACCTTGAGCTTTGACCGGATAGCTCCCAAAATTTTACCAGATGGTTCCTGGAGATTAATCAATCGATCGTCTTACCAAATTCAAAGTAATTTGATCGAAGACTTTTTGAGTTATGTGAGCAACAAGATGACAAACAAAAATATGTCGCCCAAAAGATAACCTTACGCAATCTATGAAAGTAATAATTCTCTTTAGATGTCAAATATAGCATATATAACCAATTTAGCATACATATCTAAAACGTTATTCAAAATACTGTTATACTTAGATATTTTCACTTTATGTCTCTGAAATTACGATAATAAGAATATTGAAGCAAATAGGTTTTTCGTACATCTATTAGGTTACGTGGAATATTCACTTGCCATTGTAAGGTCGGGGAGATACCCAGGCCAAGAGAGGGTCCATATGTACTGAATCCCCTAGACCTAAAGGCTAGTCGTTGAACTCTAGCTTCCAGTCTTTCAATTCTTTCAATAAAGGTAAAAATGTATCAGAATTTGAGAGTATAATGATACTATGAAGCTTGTAAAATTTCATCCAGAGTTCTGTCGCTAGTCTTGTAATAGGTAGAACATTCCACAACAATATTATGAGGTCATGTTTCTTGGCGAAGATCAGATCGTCGGCAAGTATTATTGTTTTACTGTTTTAGGACCAAAGGTATTACTGTTTTAGGACCAAATGTTCCCAGGATAAAAGAAGAAGTTTCAATCGGGTTATTAACAATAGCTTTTGACATTCTCTTTTAAAGAGGAAGAGTTCTTTGGTCTGTCTACAAGAAGGTAGGTTGACCCACCTAATTCCTTGGTGTTTTTAAAAGACCAACGGTTCAGGTTCTGCGCCAGAAGATCTCTGTTACGTACTTTTCTATGAAATCATCAGTTTCGTTGTCAATAGTACCAACGTGAGCCTTAATAGTTATTCACAGAAGTGGATTATTGTGGTTATTCACAGGTGCCCCAGTGACCACAAAACGTCCACACTATGATTTACCCGTGTGGTTCCTCGTCCTCAAACAAGGAACGGCCTTTTAGGCCACTATGCTGTTTCAATAGATTTCATTCAGAAATCTATTGGGTTGAAATATGGCGCTGAAGACGCCAAATTTCTGTGCGACAGAATCTTGGCAATTGACGTGATCACCACTCATGTGTCTTTTTTAAGTAGTAAAAAAGTTCACCATCTTGTTGGAAGATAAATGATTGATTTTTGAAGTGTTTTTTTTTTTTCATCAATCCAATAGCTGGAACCACAATATTGTTATAGAGGATTGATCTTAGGCCGTTCTCCACGAAAATCAGGGTTGGCTGGGTTGGCTTCAATAATGAAGAGTTTCTCGTTAAAAAAATCTGTTTCATACCTTGTCGTGTCCGCTTTAAACTCTCTGAGAAGGACCTTTGTTCTTTCAAGTCTCTTTTGCTTTTTAAAAAGTGTGAGGACTTAGTGTTCTCTCATTTTGTAGGAGGACAACTGAAGATCCTTCGTGATGATGGTTCTAATTGAAGTCTGTATCACATTCATGTATTGAGCTATATTTTGAATTTTTTCAAGTATTTTTTCCAGTCTTCAACATTGCACAAACATTCTTAGCCATTTTCTTTATTCGAACAAGTACTCCCACTTCTACACTTCTAGGACAATCCTCAGAAGTGACAAGGTCAACGTAGCTACTATTCTCAACATGGTGCAATGTCGATTTTCAACTTTTAAAAGCATAATGATATCAAAGTTGGGTTTCCCTGTATGATGGTTTAACCCTGTCATTTTAGACATGATATTTTCGATTTTATTAAAAAGAACCGAATAATAATATTATATAACTATACTTAATAAAAAAGCAAAAGATAAACATGTATAGTGATGTTGATATGTTTAACTATAAATTTCACAGAAAAGACTTATTGATGACTTTAAATTCACCCTGATATAGAGAGTAATATTAGGCATTAAAAACTGTTTCATGGCCTAAAAATAAATTTATATGGTGCGCAATATTCGCCCCGCCATGCAAAATATGGTGGGGCGAATAGTTGCGCACGGAAAAACTCCGCTAAATAAAAATAAAATAGTCTAGAACCTTGTAATTTTAACTGAGGCAACTAAAGTCAATGATCATCATGCACTAAAAACTTCAGGTCATTATCTGGGATAGAAATTTTTTTATGACAAATTTATTTTTTAGGGTAATTCGGTAAAATGAATTTTCGACTAGGTACTTTTCATATGGTCTTTAATGTGATTTATTTCAACTATGAATAAATGCTTGTAAGCTGTTTTAATTGTATACAGAGTTACTACATATTTGAGCCGGTCTATGACTATTTTTGTTATTGGGCTAGCACATTCATAAACCTTTAAACATGTGGTGCGTAAGATTCGCCCCGTGTGCTGCTGCGCGAGATTCGCCCCTCCCGACCCTACTTCATCAATTAAGGGTAATTATTGTACGATATCACTTTGTCCAAATAAATGATGGATTGTTCAGGATTGTCTTAAAACATTGATATTCAGTTCCAAATTCCTATTTACTTTATGAAATAGTTATTTAGCTCTGTGGTTCTTACAGTATTTTTCTCACACGCCCCTTGCTTTTCTCGGGCACCCCCATTGCATTATATTGCATTGAAATATATTGAACAGCTACAATTCTAATATATTTGGTTACTATGATGCAAGAAAATTGCAATTATATTTCATGTATATTCTGCATGATATTTAAAACAAGAACCAAGCTTATAAGTAACATATTAAAGTCATCACACGAGGCACCCCTGATTAACATTCCAGGCCCCAAAGGGGTGCTGGGCACCCTACTTCAAGAACCACTGAGCTAAATAAAGCAATGTTTAGATTAGCCTAGAGATGAAGGATCAACATGTCCAAAGATGGAAACCAGATGAGAGGAAGATTCTTACCTGGAAGTGAAATTTTTTCACTTTTTTCTTAGTTTTATCACAGTATAAATATCGATAGAATAGATCAATTTCATAAATAATTCATGTAAATTAAAAATATGCTATTATTGTTTCCAAATCAATCATCAGAGTTAAGCAGTATAAAAAGGGATTGTAATCAATCTCATCTCAAAAAACCGTTGAATGCGAATTTAAAGAAAATAGAATAGTAAAATATGTAAATGACATCACGGTTCACATTATACCTTGAAAAGAGTCTACTCCATTCATCCTTGTACTGTAATTTTACTTTTAAATCCCAGTTTTGCTCTGGTCCAATATCCTGATGGACGAAAATCGAAAGTATCTACAAGTGATCTTGCAGATCCTGGTCTGAACAAGTTTAGCGACAAACATCCTGAAGCGACTATTTCCAAGAAAGAATCTATCAAGACCCACGGTGAAGAGGACATTAACGAACTCCAAGGAAATATAGATGAAAATCCTTTGAACCATCTCTTGATAATGATTTTGTAGGTTTTTAATCAAATGACAATTTTATTGAAACCCACCCCCTTGTTAAAAATCTTAACATACAACAAAGTGATCATGAACCTTCGCTACGTAGATCTACTAGAACTAGGCGAGCCCCAGATAGATACTCTGATGATTAACCTGTTTTCTTATTATTATTTAGCTCTTATAAAATAGATATGCTAATTGAATACTTGCTTAATGTTTCTTAAGCTTAAAACAAAGGAGGGATGAATGTTGTGATTTATGTATATTGTACTAACTTCTGAATCTATGTTACAGATCATTTATATAGATCATCTCGTTATCATTTAATCAAGCATGTACTGATCACAGCATCCAGCTCACCTTTAGCTCTCCCATTGATTCTATTGTCCACTCTCATGGCTATAAATAAGTAAGAATCATTACTTTAATATATATCATATACTTGTTATATTATTCCTATTATCTGTGCTATGTTTTATATGTATCTTATTACGTAATTGTTGTTATTGTTTCAGGTTGAATAAAGCCTTGAGTTAAAGGTTGTTTAAATCACCACAGAATTTATTCAACTTATTGAAGAAAAAATGGAGAAGCAACTTCGACCAGCTAGATTTGAAGGCAAGCCTGATACAACGCCATCTCAATGGAAGCACTGGCTCCGAACATTTGAGTTCTTCCTGGCAAAGGCCGAAGCTGATAACAATGACAAGCTTGCCCTATTAATTAATCACATCTCTGATGCTGCCTATGAACATATAAGTGATTTTACCTCTTATGACTCTGCTATTAGAGTCATAAAAACAGTGTATGACAAACCTGTCAACAAGATATTCGCCAGATACCAATTAGCAACCAGGAAGCAACGCAGTCATGAGTCTATAGACCAATATTTGCAATCTCTGCAAGCTCTTGCAAAAGATTGTCAATTTAGTGCTCTAACGTACCGAAGAAGCGGTTATGGATGCTTTAATTGCTGGCTTATTGTCTAGTACTATAAGACAAAGATTGTTGGAGAATGCCACTTTAACCCTAGACAATGCTGTTCAATAAGCCAGAACTCTAGATCAAGCTCAAAGAAACTCTGAAGCATATAACTCCTCTTCATTCTCTGAGAACATTTCTTCCTGCATGATTTCAAGTGAAGGACAGAATTCGTCTACTGCATCAATTCCAGGTGAAACATGTGATACACTAGCTGCTAACACATCGAGGAAGTCTTGTTATTTCTGTGAAAGCTCTAACTTACATCCAAGAGTCGAGTGTCCTGCTAGAAATACAGAATGCTTCAAGTGTGCCAAGAAGGGACATTTCTCTAAAGTATGCAAATCCGGACAAAGTACTAGTCAAAGTAGCTACAAGCAAACCAATGTTAGTGCAGGTATCCTCCTCTCTGCAGTGAAAGGAAAAAACGAATCTTCAGTTTCTTTATGTGAAGCTACTGTTAATGGAAATATCTTGAAATGTATGATAGACAGTGGTAGTACTAATAGCTTCATTTCCAAGTCTATGATAAACAAATTGAACCTTTCTGTGATGCCATCTAATGACCCAGCAAACATGAATGTATCTATTCGATGTCTAAACGACTCTGTATAACCTCTCTTCCGACATCGAATACCAATAACAAATTAGACATGGTGACATCAAGTAGACATCAATCAGATATCCGTTTGCACCGCTAAACCGCATCATATCAAGTATATTTGGCAGCGAAGCGATACCGTTTTAACAGCGTTGAATAGAAATAGAAATTACGACATCCAACATACATAGGGATTCTCCATCGAACAGACGCCTAATTTATATATCTAATATGTTTCGAAACGATATCCACTTGCATCCATAAAATAAAGAAATTAAAATTGAAAACTCTTACTTCATTGATATAACGTTCTGAACATTTAGATGCATATCAATTTGATCAATGTTACATAATGTTATGTGTAAATTAAATGGGAAGAAATGAAGTGATGTGTCCTGGTATCGTTCGTGGGCCCATCCGTCCTCGTGCCAGTACCTCTGTCACATTGCCACCGTGGATGCATTTGACTAAAAAAAAATTTTGATATTAAACGACCCGGAGATACTTAAAGATATTTTAAAGTGAATAGAACAATACAGGCAAGCACTGCTTTTATAACCAAAATCACAACTTATTGTTGTTACAAATAGTAATGAGTTGGTCAAATTTTTATATAATTGTAACTCCTTAAATATTTCGTTCTCTATGAGTTCAAATTATAGAAAATGTTTTGAGGCCACGACTTAGAATAAAGATGAAAGCTCTGTGATGCATTAATTAAAATTAATAGATAATTAAATTTTTATAATTATTGTGTTTCATTGAACAAACAGGAATTTTGTGCTCTGTGAAATATTTTTTGCAGTAGGGTATATATTTCAAGTTATTAATAGGGTCTATAATTTCGAACACGTGATAAAGGAAAATATAATAATTATTATTTAACTACTATTTAATTAGAAGCAAAATAGCTGAAGGTATGAAACCAAATGAAATAAAAGTTAAATAATGATTATTATATATAGATTTATTGAGTCCAATAACCACTTTAAGTTTAATAATCTATATTGTGAATCACTGAATTTCAATAGTCTCATTTGCAGCTTTTGGCCCTATGGTGAAAGCTCAAGTTATCCGATGTGGGGTTCTGCATTTTATGTGGAAAAATTATTTATGTAATGATTTTTATTTCTAAACTTGTATTTAACGTACTGGTATCATGGATGCCAATTTAAGTAAGAATTGAATAATGATAATTATTATATTTATTTCTTACATATTCGAAAAATGTGGAACCGTCTGATAACACAGAATTTACTCTAAAATGAAACATGTTAAATAGCCCATCAATTTTTAATTATTTACGTTTAGTAGAGGTTTAACGTCTGCTTCGGAACCAAAGGCCATGTCGCTAACGTCAAAAGAAAATGAAATACAAGGGACTGGAAGAAGCAGTCAGAAAGGAAAGTGGCTCCATGGACAAAGTCACGACGCTCATGAATGCTGAAAAGCTACTCCGTGAATGCTGTCACAATTACCGAGGAATGTGACAAAAATGGTCACAAGCACCGGTGGCTGCACTCAAAGATGGAAGAGGGAAATGAAGAGGTAATTGTAAATGAAGTCTACGAGCCTACATAACAGAAAATCTAAGACTTCATACGTAATTGTAGAGCATAACCCTAGCGCTATCCTCTAAAACTGCATGAAGAGTTAAAAACATGACAAACATAAAATAGACTATACATAATTCAAATTACAAAACAGTTTGGGTCCCAAGGGACGCCACCCCACTTCTCTTCTATTCACCAAAGACAGCTTCAGGAACCCCTCGGGGCTTTTTTCAATAAGCAGTTTAGAATAGATTTATAACAACAAATGCACTGGCCATTGAAAAATCACTTGATTGGTTATCCATTTCATTTTCACGGTACTGGAGGAACACTGTTCAACAACCGATGTTCCAATATCGCTTACTTTACGTTGATCCATTGTACAATCGCACTAGCGTGCTAATGCCTTATCGTACCATTACAACTGCCGTAGTCCCTTATAAGTTATAAGTGTATTAATTTTAAAGGGAGTACTACTTTATAGAAAGGTACAATCCAATTGAATAGAAATAGTTCCTACATTTCTTCACGTATTATAAAACAGGAAGATGAGAAGAAAATGAATTTCAAAATTTGAAACTATTATTTTAAAACTACGTATCTGTTTTCGAAGTATAAATTCAGATATCGTTTGGAAACAGATATGCCGACGTCAAGATGCTGCTGTTAAAACCATGTATCGGTTTTCGTGTTTCTACTCGAAGTGTAAATTCAGATATCATTTAGAAACAGACATTCCGATATCTACTATGAGTCGAAATGGTTGCTAAGTCGATACCCACCGTTAGCGCTACGAATTCGACAGCAAACGGCATCAAATCGACATTCATATGTTTGTTGGGAGGTTATGTTTAGAATGTAAAATTTGCGCAGAAGTAAAGCCAAGATTTTACAAGCCACCTGATCGAAAACTAGTTCAAGCAACACGACCATTTGAACGAATCTCTATGGATTTTGTAGGCCCCAAAGCTTCCTGCTCTGCTAATAAATACCTACTAGTGTTCATTGATGAATATTCACGGTTTCCTTTCGTTTATCCATGTTCTAATATGTTATCATAGACAGTGATAAAATGCTGCACAAATCTTTTTTCTCTCTTTGGTTGCCCGTCAGCTCTGCATTCTGATCAAGCCCAGTATTTCAAATCTTCTGAACTGAAGGACTTTCTTCTGAAAAATGGTGTTATATTAACACATTCTTCTCCATATCACCCTAAAGGCAACTCACAGTGCGAACGAGCAAATGGCACTATATGGAGAACTGTCCAACTTGCTTTGAGATCAAAGAATCTTGCTGAATCAAAGTGGGAGTCCGTATTGCCTGAGGTTCTACACTCTATTAGATCACTTCTCTGTACTGCATCAAATGCTACTCCCCATGATAGACTTTTTCAGTTTTCAAGAAAATCTGCTAGAGGAGTCTCTCTACCTGAATGGCTATCAAACCCTGGAAAAGTGTTTGTGAGAAAATTTGTTCGCACTGCAAAATCAGATCCACGGGTAGAATTAGTAGATCTAATCGAAGCAAATCCCAGTTTTGCTCTGGTCCAATATCCTGATGGACGAAAATCAAAAGTATCTACAAGTGATCTTGCAGATCCTGGTCTGAACAAGTTTAGCGACAAACATCCTGAAGCGACTATTTCCAAGAAAGAATCTATCAAGACCCACGGTGAAGAGGACATTAACGAACTCCAAGGAAATATAGATGAAAATCCTTTGAACCATCTCTTGATAATGATTTTGTAGGTTTTGAATCAAATGACAATTTTATTGAAACCCACCCCCTTGTTAAAAATCTTAACATACAACAAAGTGATCATGAACCTTCGCTACGTAGATCTACTAGAACTAGGCGAGCCCCAGATAGATACTCTGATGATTAACCTGTTTTCTTATTATTATTTAGCTCTTATAAAATAGATATGCTAATTG
The DNA here is from genome assembly GCA_947561585.1 of Caprella mutica. Taxonomy (NCBI): domain Eukaryota; kingdom Metazoa; phylum Arthropoda; class Malacostraca; order Amphipoda; family Caprellidae; genus Caprella; species Caprella mutica. The sequence continues at coordinate 66,535 of CANNZV010001325.1, read as the reverse complement.
AATACTTGCTTAATGTTTCTTAAGCTTAAAACAAAGGAGGGATGAATGTTGTGATTTATGTATATTGTACTAACTTCTGAATCTATGTTACAGATCATTTATATAGATCATCTCGATATCATTTAATCAAACATGTACTGATCACAGCATCCAGCTCACCTTTAGCTCTCCTATTGATTATATTGTACACTCTCATGGCTATAAATAAGTAAGAATCATTATTTTAATATACATCATATACTTGTTATATTATTCCTATTATCTGTGCTGTGTTTTATATGTATCTTATTACGTAATTGTTGTTATTGTTTCAGGTTGAATAAAGCCTTGAGTTAAAGGTTGTTTAAATCACCACAAATTATTCTATTTCTCCAGTTAAATTCTGAGAAGCAGCTGTCTGTTTTAATAGAAGGCACAGATATTTGTCCAGACTAGAGTTAAATGAAAATTATATGACTACAAAAATGAGTAAAAATATTATGGATAGTGAAACATTCATTTCTTGTAAAAATTTAATTAGTTTTCACCTTCCCGAGCCTAGCTCTGTTATTCGCTATACTGAAAGGTTTCTTTGACAATGTTTTCATCATAACTTCTTTTAAGGTGTCTCTGTCCAATTTGTACTGTACCCCAGTTAATGGGTGATTGTGTTTCATTTCGATTCTACCGAGTAATTTGTTGAGTTTCATGCCTTCAGATGGCCCCTCCCTCAAAATTTCTTTGATTGCCTTTCTCCATTTGAATTTCTTACTAACTTCAACAGTGTCAATTTGGACGGAAGATAAAGTCTCCAAATCGTCATCTTCCACAGTTTGCTTTATGACACCGTAAGCATCTGGCTCTTCTGTGGCACTGGCTAATTTTCTCTTCTTTTTCTGTGATTTCGTTAACTTTACTTTTTTCTCCGGCTCTTCCTCTTCATCCGATGATTCAGCCTTTACCTCTTCGCTCTTCATCTTCCTCTTCTTGGTCTTCTTCACCTCACCATTTTGTTCAATTTCAGTAGTGGTTTTCTTTTCAGCAACTTCAGGTTCTTTTGCAGTTTCAGAATCTCCATTTTCAACATTTTCTTTGTCCACGGTAGGCTCTTTAATGGAAGCCCTTTGAACAATTTCCCACAACTCATTGATCACTTGGGCACTGTTAAGGTTCATGCTTGTTCTCACGAAATTCTGAAAACAAAGATAAAACAATGAAATTAGAAGCAATAACTATCAAATCAATTCATATGATTAAAACATAATCAGGATGTAGCTAACAACGAGATTCAATATCTAATAGTAATAAAATTTATATAGTTATATTTATTCTAACAGCTACAATTTGAACAAAATAGTTGATAAAGAATGAAGTGAAACAGGAATTATAAAGTAAAATAATAAATTGATAGCAAACTTCACACTTTATTTAGTACTAAAATATGATCACTATAACGATACCTAAATGGTTAATAGAAAATAAGCTTGGAGAAATGTAATGATATAGCTTCTTCAATTAATAAAGATCCATTGATATTTTGATAATTCATTTCAATCATTTGTATTGGAAAGTTTAAACTGTGGGATGAGGTAATAACTAAACAAAAATAAAAGTGGTCTTTTAACTTGGTATAATATAGCTACATTCAAACTAAATAAAAAATAAATCCCCAATTTTGCATATACAGGGCGGTTCAAATATAACTAACCCTATCATTTGTTAATAAAATAAAGCTAATAAATCCACAGTGATGAGACAAAATTCTTTGTGAAGAGTAAATTAAAGTTTTTTTTCCTTTTGATTTCAAAACTATATCCTCGGAGTGATAGCCACAGTTTGCTAGACAGTGTCGCGCTCATTTTAGAGTCTGTTCTATCAATTTCTCTAGATTTTTCCTATCACCTCCCTAATCATTTAAATTTAGAGACTGGCAGAGAAAAGTCACGCATGATGCTAATTTTACAAATCACAGTTCCTTTATTTTATTTTAAAAATCTAACAAATTTATTATTGTGTACTTGGACCAATTTTAAAATATTTACAAGCATTACAATTAGCTAGTAAAATTACTTTTTTGAAATGTGAAAAATTAGTAAACTGTGAAAAACTTCTATAAGAGTAAAATACTTACAACAAATTTTTGTTCTTTCCTTGGAATGCTAGGAAGTGCAATGAGTCTATTTATTATCCTCTGGTGGAAAGGTTTCAGATCTTTTCTGTTTGATAAGTTGGTTCTCAGTCTCTCCATGTGAGCTTCATTTTTATCTTTGCCAGCTTTAGCAACGTGGTAACTTCCAAAGAGTTTCTCACTCTCAGTCATACATTGATTGTGCTGGACAAAACTCTTGCCTCTGGAATAAAAAGAACTTGATTAGCATTGACAGTTGATTAGTAGGAGTTTAACGCCTGCTTGAAAGGAGATGAAATACAAGGGATTGGACGAAGCAGTCAGAAAGGAAATTGGCAAAATGAACAGTCCTCGAATTTATAATAGCATCAGCAATATATACTTGTATTTACAGTTGATAGAAGTATTTAACTAATATATAAAAGCATTATATAGCAAAAAGCTTAAAAGAGAGAAGAGACTTCCATATAGCTATTTCATCAAATGAAAATAAAAAATATACTCCAGAATAAATGTCAAGTTTATATAGATAAATAATAAATATAGTCCAAGACACACAGCTAATGTTCTAGCTATAAATAGCTAACTTACTAATTGTTTCTCAGCTTAACAACTTTACAATTAAATAATTCACACTTACTCAAAGTCCCTATTGCAGTCCATGCAACTAAAGCTCCAGTTCCTACATCTGAAGGTGTGATTTTCTGCCTGTTTTCTTTTGAAAGAGTCACCACAAGCTCCACAAACAAAAAACACCATTTTAATGTTATAGATTAATTTAACTGAAATGAAAGAATATTTAAAATAACTAAATTTCACAGAAGGTAAATAGGCAGATACAATTGGTAGTAATGATAACTCACAGACATATACTAAGATTACATTAGATTTACTCATTGTTTTTTTTTTCAATAATCATGCAAAATACCATAAGGGGCATTCCAGGAGAAGTGGAACAAAGGTTAACACTAGGGATGGGACAAAGTATCGGCATCAGTATCGGCATTTCTGTGGAGTATCGGCAATGGTATCGGTATCGGCATATAATGAAAAGTATCGGCCGATACTTAGCCGATACTTGTAAGATTATTTGAATTTTATTCATTAGATAATTTTTTAATATTTTTTCTATTATTTCATAGTCATAAATAAAATAAATAATTTAAAAAATCATTATAAGTACTGCTCTAATAATTGACCATCTACCTACTAGAGTTCTAGGTAAAAGTATGACTTGCATGACATTAATAATAAAAAATTTAAAGTATATACGGAATCTACTGATAGGTTTTTGAGTCTGACTATAAATTCAAGATAAGAATTATTCAACTACTGTTGACTATTTTTGCACCTATTTATTACAAGTACCAAAAGAAGATATCACACATCAGAAAAGTTATTTATTTAATATCTATGTATCTTAATTAATGTGAAATATGTAAATCACTTTGTTATACTAAATTTAAAGAGCATTACTGTGTTAGTTTTGAGTTAGAACTTCATTAAACTTACAAGAATAATTGATACTTAATAACTCATCAAGTATCAATGAGTTTTATAAATATAAACTTAAAAAAACTGCAAGTATCGGTATCGGCAAGAATCAGCATTTTTTTCAAAGTATCGGTATCGGCACTTGTTGAGAAGTATCGGTAAGTATCGGTATCGGTTGATTTTGTAAAGTATCGGTATCAGCAAAATTTTGGGTATCGTCCCATCCCAAGTTAACACCACACCCTCTCAAATTTGCATGAAAGTTGGTACTAAGGATGCTTTTGCCTAAAAAAACTATTTTGAGAATATCAGCTCTCTAGGTCTTATAGGTCAAAAATTATAACCTTGTGAACTTTTGAAAAAAAGGGCAAAATGGCTTAGACATCACCCTTTTTGAAAGGTCATAACTTTATTATTGTTAGATCTAGAACAAAAAGTTTAGCTTGTTTCTTGTTCAGAATAAGTAAGGCAATCTTGCTAGGTGTACACAATATTTATTATTTTAACTTTTTAAATGAAAAAGGCCATTTACCCTCTTTGACGACTGAGAGGCCCCACCTGACAAAAAAATTTATTGAAACAAAAAATGAAGATTTGCTATAGGTTGGAAAGTTAATATTTACTACTATTAATAGGGATTAGGGATATATTTGAGCTCAATCAGAAGCGTTAGACAAAAAATATAAAAGTACAAGAAAAAAAGATGATTTTGAAAAGTTAAATTGAAGTAGACTTTCACTATTTATAAATTTACCAATATTAATAATTACCAATATTAAATTTACTACTGTTTACTAATGTTTATTAATATTTACTTATAATTATTACTATTTACTAATATAAAGTAATGTTTACTGATATTTAATATTTACTAACATTCATTAATATTTAGGTATTAGTATTTACTATTATTTAACATAGTATATATTCACCATTAGTAAATTTATATTGGTAAATATTAGTAACTATTATGGCATATAATAGTAACTATTAGCTAGTAAAAAAAAGTAAATAGTAGTCCTTTAATATTGGTAATTATTAATATTAATAAATATAAAATAGTGAAACTTATTTCAATTTACCTTTTCAAAATCATCATTTATACTTTTATATTTTTAAATCTGTTTGAGCTCAAATATATCCATAATCCCTATTAATATAGTAACTATTAACTTTCCAACCTATAGCTAAGTAGTCAATCTACATTTTTTGTGAGGTGGGGTCTTTGAGGGCAAAGGTCAGTAAAAGAGGGTATGTCAGAGGAGTTTAGTGCAACAAATACAAACTGGTTCCTATTACTCAATATAAGTAATATATTTAATGTATAAGTGAGCAGATTATTATTTTAAACTAGTTAATGTGAACTATATGTGGTCACCACCTGGGGGTCACATTTATATTATTTGAGTGTGATTAGCATATTCTTATGGTATTCTCATGGTATAATATTAAAATGCACCAGTCTGTATTGGGTGCAAAAAATTCTACTGACTTTTTCAAAAAGCTGAAAAAATCCACCATAAATTTGCAATAATTTGGCTGATCCACTAACATTTTCCCACTTTATCCACCAAAAATTAATGATAACATAAGAATAAATAGCTAAAAATACACCGACTTTGCTGGAATATTATATTCAAAGGAGAAAAATTCCACCGACATGTCGGTGGAATTTACCATGAAATACAGACTGGAAAATGCACATTTCAAAATACATAAATCAACACTTGAACTCTATTCAAATTATTAGAACAAGATGAAACCTATCCCATAACTCCAGCACCAGCTCAAAATAGTATGTGTTGATGCCTCATGAGAACTGTACGTGGTCGCAACCTATGGGTTGGGTAATCGGAAAATTAATTGCGCTATATCTCGAAAACGAAGAGTTTTCACAACAAATGGTATTCCTAAAAAACGTCTTAAAATGACTTCTTCAACCTACAGTTAGTGTCAAATTATCAAAAATTATGATAAAGATAGAAATAATTTAAAAAACGTGACCCACAGGCCAGTCAGCAAAAGATGCATGAAGTTGTGAAGTTTATTCGGCGACTGTTGAGGCCTTGAAATTAGTCTCCTGAATTATTCGGTGACAATTTTCCAATTAATTCCTATGTTTACATGAAATTAGTGGAGAGATTTTTGGCCATTTTGGAGAGAAATTAGAAAATCTTTGGAGACAAATTGCACAAAAAATTAAATATCTTGAGACTGTTTATGCATGCTCTGCAGACTGACCCACAGGCCACAGCCAGACTGCAGGAACTAGTAAACTGTTTCCAAGAAATCCTCTATTTTTGCTTCTGTTCTCAGTAAAATGCATGTAAACATACCAAGTTTCATCTTTTTTTCAAAAATAAGTCAACAAAAATTAGTAATGCAGTCGCCAGTCGTCAAAATTTAATTCCAATATTGAAAGTCGTCAATAATCAATATACCTATATTATTATACGGTTTATACCTACCTAATTTAAACATACCTTAATATATAATTGAGAGTGTATCAGCCAATCAGAAAGAGGCATACAACTGATACCAGCCAATCACAGAGAGACAGAGAGGCATACTTTCTTTCATAGTTATTCATTTTTTTTCAATAATTAGTCAGAGAGCATCAAATTAAAATGACAAGTAGTAACTACATCATTCATAACAAAAGATTGCAATCTTTCACATTAAACAGAAAACTGATATACAATTATACATCGCGGAGCACGCCATATCAAAACAAAATGGCGGCTTTGTTTACATTTCAACAAAGATGCGCGGTTCTGCCGTTTAATATTACGAGTCACCAATTTTAATTTTAAATCTAATTAACTCTTTCAAGTCAGGTGGAACATATTTCATACCACACAGAGAATGATGTTTGTTGCAAGGTGGTACATAAAATGTAGTTAATGTACCACCTTAAAAACGCTTTCAAGTCTGGTAGCGTCGACCCGGATCGGTTCCCGCAGTGAATGATCCATATATAACTTCCGAAAGAAACATTATTTTTCAAATCTGTAAACACAATCTAAAAGAGCTGTTCCTTAGCAATCTTTTGATATATTTACATTTGATATACTCTCGATAAGTAAAATTCTATTCGCGATCAAATAAAACATACATTTTAGGTACCTGAAAAATTTTCCACTGATGTTTTCAACTATCGCACAAACTTTGACATTACAAGTAAACGAAAGATGATACCTATCTAAAAATTGGTATGCATATAGGGTATGTACTTGGTTAACATGCTTTAAAAGGAATTTTGTCAACTCAAGCCATTTCTAAAACTATAAAGGAAAACAAAAGTGCGAGAATCGACCCGATCGATAAATATGGGCTAGGGTCGCTTCCCGCACTTTTTCAGGGTTGGTTCCCGCACATCAAAATATCCATATTAAGTATATATTATATGTTTAGAGCGTGAGTAATATATTATATTTCTTCCAGGTTATCATAACTATTAAATACATTATATAACTTGTTTGATCATGCCGAAAAAAAAATTCAAAAAAAAAAAAAAAAAGAGAAATAAATTAGATGAAAGCAAAGTAAGAGATGCGATTGGTAAAGTGGGAGGTGGACTCTATCAAGGAAAGCTGCAAAATAAATTGGAATTCACGAATGGGCTTTCCGTGACCGAAAGAAGAGAACTAGGAGCAATAACAGTGATAGCAGTGGCCGGAGATAAGTTACACCCACTTATCATTTTTAAAGGTGAGACCTGACGTAATAGTTACAAATTATGTAGTTCAGTGTTAAAATCACTATAAAATTGCTAATAGCGTATCATGCAGAATTGCTCTATACAATCAAACTTTATTTACAGGTGTCAACCTTATGGCTATTGGCACGCTCCCAATCCTTATCCTGGGACACAACATGCACGATCAGAAAAGCAGTGAAAGAGAACCACCACTAACCTCCCGAGGAGAAAAGGAAACTCACACCTCAAGCAAGTCCCCAAAAGTAGCCAGGCGATATAGAAGAACCAAACATATCTGGTAGAGCCCACATCAATTATCACAAAGAGAACACTTTCACTGAATTGAATACCTCATTCTATAAGAAAGAAATATCTATCAATAGGAGTTTCGAGCAGATTTTGTAAGACCACTTCACACAAAGAGTGCAACATCGAAAAGTTCGACGTAGGATAAATCTTGAAGCTCAAGTTCTGACAATGGATGAATTAAGAATTTTGTGATGAAATAGAGAAAGAAAAGAAAATAAATTGTTAAAATAGGAAAACGGAAAAAGTAGATGAACAGTTGCAGCCAATTTGCTCCAGCACTAGTGCTGAAGAATCAGATGTGGATATAGATAAGGCACCTGTATAAAATTTCAACCCCAGGCAACAGAAGAGTATTTGAAGAATGTAGAAGAAAAATATTGTTTAATTTGTGTAGTTTCATTTGGGAAGGAACTATTGTACATAGGCATTGGTAAACCAAATTGAACAATTCGTTTAAATAAATGTTCATAAACGGAAAAGCCACGTAAGGCCAGGTCATTCTGTTATTATTTTATAGCCATATTCTAAGAATATATTATTTGATTAAAACTATACTAATTATAGTTTCATTTCTAGTTTATTTAGGAAATTCTGTATCTTAAATAAAGCATTATCATAACTTGTTTCATTTAACCTGGCAACGTTATAAAAAGCAGTCATTATCGTAGTGTAGTGAGGACTAGCTACTCTTCATGGCTGATTCCCACAACGTGGTAGATAATGAATGAGAGTCAGTTCCCGCACTGCGGGGCAGTTGAAAAAGGGTTGGTTCCCGCAGTGCGGGAAACGACCCCTTAAAGTCAAAATTCTCCCCCGCATATATTTCATCCCATAAAAGAGAAAGTACTAGAGATAGAAGCTTAAGAATTACTACGATTATGCATCATACAGAGGTGAATACTCATGCCAATTTTTGTTGAGATACCTAACTTATTTTCCGAGTTAAAGCAAAGTTTGCGCAAATTGCGGGAAGCAATCCTGGTCGACGCTAGTGCATATGTCACGCGCGTTTGAGTGATCTGCAATATCGACCAATTTCACTGCGCAATCTTTTGATCAATAGTTTGCACAGCCATCGATCGATAGCGCAACCATCGATCGATTTCTGCGCGTTTGAATGATACAGGTTTTCTTTGTATATGGATTTAATTAATTGTTTTGTTTTTACTGGAAAATACTTTTTTTATTTAATAAGTCAACCATCAGTCGATAGTTGCGCGTTTGAATGATATGGATTTTGTTAGTTTACGCATCTAATTGTATTTAATAGAACAACCATCAGTCGATTGTTTCGCGTTTGAATGATATGGATTTTGTTAGACCATCAGTCGAATATTGCGCGTTTGAATGATATGGATTTTCATAGTTTATGCATCTAATTATTACATTTAATAGAGAAACCATCAGTCGATTGTTGCGCGTTTGAATGATATGGATTTTCTTAGTTTATGCATCTAATTGTTACATTTAATAGAGAAACCATCAGTCGATTGTTGCGCGTTTGAATGATATGGATTTTCCTGTATCATTCGAACGCACAGAAATCGATTGATGGATGCGCTGTCGATTGACATACACGATAAAATGTGCCAATTTGATGTACAAACTAAAAAAAATCATATCATTCGAACGTGCAGAAATCGATCGATGGATGCGCTGTCGATTGACATACACGATAAAATGTGCCAATTTGATGTACAAACTAAAAAAAATCATATCATTCGAACGCGCAAGAATCGATCGATGGTTGTGCAAACTATTGATCAACCGATTGCGCAGCGAAATCGGTCGATATTGCAGATCATTCAAACGCGCGTGACACATATATTATCCACCATTAGTGATATGTCTAATGCTCAGTGGTGCAGAAAGTATACTAACTTTTAATAATCAAGTCTGTGTGCTGTCAGTCTGTATTTGGTGCACAAAATCCCACTGACTTCTTCAAAAAGCTGAAAAAAATTCACCAGAAATTTCCAGTAATTTGGCTGATCCACCAACATTTTCCCCATTTATCCACTGAAAATTAATGGTAACATATGAATAAATAACTAAAAATCCACCGACATTGCTAGAATATTATTTTATAGGGGAAAAAACTCCACCGACTTGTCGGTTGAATTTCTCCAGCCAAATTACTGGAAATTAATGGTGTATTTTTACAGCTTTTTGGAAAAGTCAGTGGAATTTTGTGCACCAAATACAGACTGGACTGGGTGTGCTGCTCAGCAGCGCAACTTTTGCACCACCAACATAAATGATTAGGTATAGTCAAAAACCTTTGGGAACATAGGGCATATACTTCCCTCAAAAGTCTGGGCCGGAAAGAATTGCAGTGCTCATTAGTCGTCTATATATGTGAAAGATACAAATTTTCACAAATTTTAAGTCGACAATCAATCGGCGACCCAGTCTGTATTTCCTTTGAATCCAGTCTGCAAAATATGGGACATTTTTATTATTTTATGTGCGAACAATCCTTAATTTCTTCTTATGTTTACATGTATTTTACTGAGAACAGAAGCCAAAATACCAGTCTGAAAAGTAGAGCAGGATTTGTGGATTGATCCTGCGTCCAAGTCCTATTTAATTCCTATGTTCCCATGTTATTTGCCCAGTCTGCAGAATATGGAACATTTTTCCAAGACTCTCTGCGGGAGTTTTTGATTGAATTTTTAGAAATTGGAGATCTCTGTGGGAGATATTGAATTAATTATTAATTCCTATGTTACCGTTAATTTAGCTGCGGGAAATTTTGAATTAATTCTTACGTTACCATTAATTTAGCTGCGGGAGATCCGAGATTCTGAATCTGCTACGGAGAGTCAGAGAGTAACTGTTTCTCAAATTAAAATCTCTGCGGGACCAGGGTGGAAAAATAACTCTCTTCTGATTGACTAGTAACTCCGTTGGATGTTCAGAATCAACTCCGTGAAAATAAATCCTAAAGACAACTCCGTGAAAATAACACATTATATGTTTAAACAACGCAGAAATTGGTTATTCATTTGAATAAACTCAACTCCGCAAGCAAAGATCAAAGAATAAATTAATAGTCATAGCAGATTTTCGATAGGGCTTACTTTACGTAGTCTAATCCATCAAAATTTCTCCCCAAGGTCCAAACATTACGGCCTTAACTATTACATATAAAACTATGTACAATATTTGCTATACGTCATCAAATCATAAGTTTGTAAATCAACACTAGTAATGAGAGCATTTAAAACGGACTGTGATTGGTTGAAATTTGATGACGTAATAATAGCAACATTACTAATTGAAGTGCCTAAAGCAATCTATAGATATCATTTATCATATCAATAGAGTAGATACTAATTATCGGACAGGTTCTCATTTTCAAAAATATAAAAAAAAATTACACAATTTAAAATTTCAACTTTTTAATTGCTATCCATGATGCCTATAGGTATCATAGATATCAATCAAAAATAATGAGTCGAAATGTTAAATTATATATTTATTAGCCTAATTTACTACCTTCTTACATGATCCGGATCGAAAATGTGAACATGCCTGATAATTTGTAACTTACCACTACCAGTCTTTCCCAAGCTATTTTGATTCAATGAAATAGGTACTTAAATTGATTATTTGAGCTTTAGAACTGTTGTAAGCTCTTCATTATTCAATTTTAGTGTGTTCCTGTGATGATGTCACAAATTGATACATAGACTCATTTGTTTTAAACATTATTAAATTTTATGTAACTACCTAGGTATTTACGATTCAAAAATTGTAGAGAAAACAAATGTACCAAGCTTATTTAGAAGTGGGGAGTGAATTAGATATTCTGTATTCAAAAAATTATTTAAGCCTATATAATTAATTTATTTAATAAAGCATTATCAAAACAGGCTAGGGTAAGTTACAAATTATCGATCAGTACTGCATCTTCGGTCATTCAAAAAAATGATACAATTTTTATTATTATTAACCATTTTTATATCGCTTTTTTTATATGACCGATGATTCGGAACTTACCCTAGAGCCAATTAGATCACGCAAGACAACAGTCTTCCATCAAATCCAATAAGAGGCTTCGTTTCAAAAGTTCAGTAAGAGTCCATTATTTTAAATGCGTAGTACTAGCAAAATGGTGTCAATTTGTTGCAAAGAAGATTTAGTTTATTATTGCGTAGTAGCTGGGCAATAGATAATCTTGTACATAATTTCATAGGTAGATAGGGCTCCCTCTATTGAAAAAGGTCTTTTTTAATTGCCAATCAACCAGCAAAGATAATAAGATGTTTTCAAGAGAGCGTTTATATTGACGACTGTGACGTCAGAGATCTATGGTCAGTACTATATTCAGTGTTCTGTGGCCGGTACTATTAATATACCTACCTGCATTCCTTCAGTTTAAAATATTTACAATTTAATATTTACGTGATATCTAGGTATACATAATTAAATGAACAGTAATTTTTTAAATCTCAATTTTCTGAACGTATTAGGTATTTCGTAGTATTAATTGTAAATAATTATTGAGCTATTGACAAATCGTTAAAGGTAAGTTACGAATTATTGTTCAGTTTCACATCTTCGGTCATATAAAAATACTATATAAAATGATCATTTAATTTTTACTTTTACTGATATCCAATTAAATATTAAAATTATTACTAGGTAGCCTATAGGTATCATTTATTCTTATACGATGAAAGATGTGGAAGTAACTGATAATTTGTATGGTACCTAGTACCAACATTACTTCAGTTTAAAATAATAGCAGAAACTATTCATATCGACTAACTAATAGTTTAAAAAAAAGGAATTAGGTAAGTACCTACCTACAAATATTATTTATGCAATAGGGTCTAATACGATAGGGAAATTTATATTTGAAGTTGTTAAATTTAATAAACTGCAAATCTAAATTTCCCGATCGTATTAATTTGTACTTGAATAATATTTTTAGGTACCTAAATAATCCTACTTCCTCGAAACTACCTATTAGTTAGTATATAAAAATTTATGTTAATCTGGACAGATCGTTTTGTCTAGAACAGGTAATTTGTGTCAATTTTGTATTCTCTATTATTAAATTATTCATATTGAAGTGATATCTGAAAGAGCTCTTAGCTGCCTATAAATGAAAGTTTCTTTGATCGAAAATGTGAAACTGTCTGATATATAGTAACTTACCCTAGTCCCTAAATTAGATGATCTCCATAATTATTTATTGCTTGTGTATTTGTTTAGAAATAGAACTAATTTTAACTACTCCAACTTACCCTATGAAACTAGGCATGCTTCTGATCCAGTTATAGGTCGTCACAGGTTAACTTTAACGGAGCACAGTGTTCATTTTTCTGCAGCTAAACTGTGGCAGTCTCTACCTCCAAATATAAAAACTATTAACTCTTTGAATATCTTTAAATCAACTCTTAAAAAGTACTATCTTGCCAAATATGCTGATCATAATTAGTTTAGGTACATTGTGATCTGTGACTTGTTGTTGATAATTGTAAGTTTGTGTATTCTTATCTTTATCATTTGTAGCTTTTGGTGTGTTTTCTCTGTCTGTGCAATCATTTAGGTCTAATACAAAAATATTATCTATTTAGTGTAAATGTCGCATATATTTTATGACAGGATAAAACCATTCCTGTCTCTTGTTTTAACCTTGCCCGAAAATTTCTTATTAATAAGAAATTATATATGGGCTTGTAGAACTGTATTGTTTTTTATTACTTTTCTTCAATAAATATCCTTATCCTTATCCTTATCCTTATACCTAACAATGAAATTATGAATTGGTACCTAGTTAACGTATGGAACAGTGCAGAAATCAGAATAAACTTTGTAATGTACCTATTTTTCAATGAAAGATTTATAAATTAGGTAGTATCAATTTAAATTTGAATGTAGACTATGTAGTATTATTAAAAATATTAAGCAAATGAAATTACAAAGAAAAAAATATCAGAGGAATCATCACGGTGGATATGGCAACACTGGCCACTGCAAAATTGGAGGGAAATCATGATAGGTCATTGAAACACAGTTGCTTTTAAAAAGGATACATTGATTCAACTTTTATTTGATAGCATTTAATTTGTATGTAAAAAATAGTGAGAGATAGGTATATGGCTATATGCCTAACATATTCTGTTAAACAAACATATGCAGGCTGCTTAACATGGTGTGGGCTGTCATTTTTCATCTAGGTAGTGAGTGTTTTAAGTGACATTACATTACTAAGTTTAGTGAGTTACTATTGCAATTTGCATACTTTATGAAATTCCTATTAAGTTGTTTAAACTGATCACCTTTCCTGTAAGTAGGTATAACAAAGTAATATAAATGTTTGTTACTACATGGCAAGGTACTGGCATCAGGCATGGCAAGTTTTCTATTCATTACCTCTCATAGAAAACTTTTCAGGGATAAGACCGGTAACTAAAGTATTTTAATTACTGTGCATAATTTCAACTCCGTAGTAGAATAAATAAATTTATTTTAACATTGATAACTCCGCAGAATTGATAAATTATTGAACAACGCAGTGATTAGTACTCAGGAGTCACTCTGTTAAAATTTGACTTTTCCAGTCTGGCTGCGGGAGAAGAGACGCATTCTGCAGACTGGTTATTTGCTGCACCAAAATCCCAATTTCTGTAAAAAATCCTGGGTCTGAGGAGACATTCTTTTCAGAAATTCAGACTGGCCAAAATAGAGAATTTCTTGGAGAACAGTTTATCAGTTCCTTCAGTCTGGCTTTGAATATAATATTCTGGCAAAGTCGGTGGATTTTTAGCTATTTATTCCTATGTTACCATTAATTTTCGGTGGAAAAATGGGTAAAATCACTAAAATGTTGGTGAATCAGCCAAATTACTGGAAATTTAAGGTGGATTTATTTCAGCTTTTTCAAAAAGTCAGTGGAATTTTGTGCACCAAATACAGACTGGTTGGCAACTTGGTACTACATACTCTTAAACTAGGCCAGTATGCAGAATATGGGACATTAATAATATATTTTCTGTGCGAACAATCCTTAATTTCCTCCTGTATTTACACGTATTTTACTGAGAACAGAAGACAAAATAGAGGACTTCCAATTTTCTTGGAGAACAGTTTACCAGTTCCTGCAGTCTGGAAACTAGGTAAACATAGAGGATATTAAGGATTGGTCAGTCACGGTGCCGGGTGTGTCCGCCTGTGTCGGTGTCACCCTCTGAAAAATGGGCACCTATTATCTACATATTTACCCTAGTTCCTAGGTGACTAGGTCTAGAGAAATAAATACCTAGCCTAGCCCATAGACATATCACATAGGGTTGAAAGGCAAGGCCGCAAGAGTCGGACAAGACAGGCGCAAGTTAGAATAACGAACTAACTACGATAAAGTTAAATCTAATTAGCCTATCCCATGATAATGATTCCTAACTATTTTCAAACTCAAGAACATTTAGGTTTTCATGCTGCATGCATAATAAATTCACAATGAGGGTAACACGCGATGGTATCTTAACTCAACGGCGACAGTAAGAGAAAATTTCCATATTAAGTATCTGTTTATGAAGTTTGCCTGGATTTTGATTCAGGTTAATATGGTCAACAAATACATAGGGAAAAAATGTATTCTAAAGGACATCATGAGAAAACAATACAACAATACCTAGAAAATATTCAAGAGTCTCTTTTTTTAAATTCTCTGAAAAACAAATTAAGTTATAAACAAGATTCCATATTATAGAGCCTGTATATGCACTAGTCACAAAAATCACATTATAATTCCTAGCTCACGCACTATGACGTGAATAATAAACACAATTATCCACCGTTTTCTTATTTTTTTTTTTCATTCTGATACAAACACTTATACGACGACATAACCTGTCGAAGAACAAAATACAAATCGATAAAATAGAGAATAAGATAAACTTAAATCTTCGACAAATCACAACCTTAATACAAAATCAATAATATACAATATGACCTATCCTTACTTAATGTATTACTTAGTATGGCAAACAATAGAATAAATTAAACCACATTAAATATACAGTGTGGCCACAAAAATGTTTCACCTTTTTCAAATGCTTATAAATCTTTCACCAATACACGAAAAAACTGTATCTTAGTCTCTTTTCTCCGCCTCTTATTGTACTATTAACAGGTAAAAACTATTTTTAACTGATGGACATAGTTTAAGAACAGGTAGGCAAAGAGTGAAGGTGATTATTTTTGTCATTGCGCGAAGGTTATTCTTAGAGCTAACTCTGTGATTTTACTTACTAAAAGGCAGTGAATAAAAAAGGAAAAAAATTATAATGGAAGACATTTTAATACAAGGTGAAGTTTTATAATACTCTGTGAGCAACAATTGAGCGAATCACTAACCTGACGCTGAGAAAGAAGATTGTAGGGAGAAGTCTCCATTTATCGGCCACTTAAGAGGTTTCCTTCAAAACTATTATTATTGTTTAACTCTCCTCTCTACTAATGCATATACGACAGCTAGAACCAACTAAAAGATGAAATTCAAATCTTTTAAACCATATAAAGTATTATGCAATTCGTTTAGTATAAATTAATCTACATTGAATCAAATATTATATCTGAAAAACTTCAATTATCGACATGTTGAAACCAAATATCGTCACATGTTATTACCCATTTATCGTCATATGTCGATACATATGGGTGATATCGTCCACAGAATAAAATTTTCATTGAACAGCTGGCAGGATGTTGGAAAATCAGGTAGAATGGGGGAAAATTAGGTAGAATGGAGGGTAAATCAGGTAGAATGGAGGTAAATCAGGTAGAATGCAGGAAAATTTGGTAGAATGGAGAAAAATTGGATATAATTGGGAAAATTATGTAGAATGCAGGGAAAATTAGGTAGAGTGGGGGGAAAATTAGGTAAAATGGCGGGAAATTAGGTAAAATGGGGGGAAATTAGGTAAAAAGGGAAAATTAGGTAAAATGGAGGGAAATTAGGTAAAAAGGGAAAATTAGGTAGAATGGGGGAAAACAAGGTAGAATGGAGTAAAATCCGGTAGAATGGGGGATAATTAGATAGAATGGGGGAAAATCAGGTAGAATGGGGGAAAATCAGGTAGAATGGGGGATAATTAGATAGAATTGGGGAAAATCAGGTGGAATTGAGAAAATTAGGTAGAGTGGGGGGAAATTAGGTAGAATGAAGGAAAATTAGGTAGAACGAGGGAAAATCAGGTTGGAATAGGGAAAAATCAGGTAGAATGAGGGAAAAGTGAGGGAAAGGATGCCAGAATGGAGAAATTAATGATTGCAGCTAGTATGGGGTTTAACATCTGCTTCGGAACCAAAGGCCATATGTCGCTGATGTCAAAATGAAATTGAATGCAAGGGACTCGAAGAAGCAGTCAGAAAGAATAGTGGCTTCATGAATAAAGTCACCTACTACCGTCAGTGACAAAGCTCATGGATGTAGAGAAGCTACTCAGTGAATGCAGTCCCTTACCAAGGAATGTGACGAAAATGTGAAAATGGTCACTCTGGGCCCTAAACTGTTGTAATTTGGATCATGAAATATTTTTCCCATTTTATCCACGTAAATCTTTTGTAACGCTACTTACAGTTTTAGAGAGTAGCGCTGGGTTTATGTTCTTCAACTACAAGGTCTTAATTAGTTTTTGTGTTAGGTAGACTCGTTGGTTTTATTTACTATCACCTCTTCATCTTCCTCTTCGATCCGTGAGTGCGATCACCGTATATACGTATACTTCTTAAGGTGGGATTCCAATGCGGCGGCTGAAGCGGCAAGAGCCACACTGCTCGAGCCATACTGCTACAGACGCGTGGTTCTAGCCACTGATATGATTTCCAATGCTACGGCTGTAGCCGCTCTACAAGCGTCAATTTCACTGTTCATATGATGGCAGAAGCACGTGAGGACCTCCTTTTATCCCTCATAGAGGAAGAAAACTAAGAAGATTCTTTGTTAATACATTTAGTTTTTGAATCATTACTAAATACAATTAAATAAACAAAACTCAATATCAAGTTCCGCTGATTAATTAATATTCAAGTGAATCATAAATACATCAGTTTACCAGCAAATAGGTACAATTTTCTATGAGCTGGGAGATAAGTAGGCGTTTTCTATGAAATATATTTTCAAGGGAAGACTAATGTACATTTACGAGAGCGAAAACTTAGAAGACATAAATGCAAAGAGCTGCCAGAAATATTATTAATAAAACTTAATGCACGTGATTGTAGGTTATTACTTAACCTATACCTACAGTGTTAAAACAATTTACCTAGCTAGGTATTGAGTGAAATACATTAATAAAGTAATTAAGCAATAGAAAATGACAAAGAAAATACGGTTAGTTTCGATCTATCTGGATTATTACTATTTATTAGGTATCTATAATAATTTACATCAAGGTTGAGGTCTACACTTTTTTTTTTTTTTTGGAGGTGAGATGTGAACGAATGTAACAGCTTTGTCTGGCTCAATTTAATAGACTAAGCATTCTGGCCACTTCCATGACTCTGGCCAACGCGACGCTGCTTTGGTTATCATTTTCGCTCTAGAATTAATTAAAATACCTAAATTGAGAACGAATATTCTTTTCTGATAATTTTTGTCTTGTGATTATTTATTTATTTATTTTATGGGAATTTAAAGATGAATGATAGGAAACTTATATATCGTTTATGCCTATGGAAAGCTCAAAGTTGTATTTGAAATAAAAATTACTCAAATATTTTGACGTAAGTGAATAATAATCTATTAATTATGCGAAATAAAGAGGGTGAGTTACGAAATATCGGACAGTTCCACATATAAGATATCACCCTATATACTAATACACAGTGTGTCTTTGTCTGTTGGTTGGTTGCAAGAAAAATGTCACGCTTTAACATTTAATGTATAGAAAATGAATTACATATATGTTTCGAACACAAATATTTTCTGACACAGATTTTTGACAATTACATACAGAAATATTTTTAGATACAGTTTTTAACAAATATTCTTTAACAAAATTAATATTCGTTAATAAATTTTCTTAACTTATTTTTAAAGTAGGTATATTTTTTTATAATCAGTTTTTAAAATTTATTCTTCAGATATATATTTTTTTATTTTATATAATATTCTACATACACTTTTTTACCAAACATTTTTTTTAACATAATTATTCTAGGTATATATTATTTTCAATTTATATTTATATTTTTTACTATTGATAACCCACTATTTTTAGTATTAGATAATTATCATTTTTAACATAAAAAAATGTGACCTGATACACGGGATTTTATTGATACTAGTGTAATTCCCATTAAAATTAATGGATTATCAATAAAAAAATATATATCTAGAAAATATACTTCAAAAAATGTACGTAGAAAAATTATGTGTGAGAAAATATTTATTTAGAAAAAATGTGAGTAAAGAAATTTATGCATAGAAAAATATATGTGTAAAAAAACATTATGTAAAATAATTATGTTAAAAAAATGTTTGTCGAAAATGTGTAGGTAGAATATTATATGAAATGAATAAAAATATATATTTAAAGAATATATTTGAAAATTTGAATTATAAAAAAAATATATTTAAAAAATATGTTAAAAAAATTGTTAACGAATATTAATTTTGTTGAAGAATATTTGTTAAAAAATGTTTCTAAAAATTTTCTGTATAAAATGTATGTAATTTGTGTCAAAAAAATAAAAAAATTGTGTCAGAAAATATTTGTTTTCGAAACATATATGTAATTCATTTTCTTGACATTAAATGTTATAGCATGACATTTTTCTTGCAACGAACCAACAGACAAAGACACACTGTATATAGTATATAGGGTGATGATTTATTTTTTATTTTAATGGAAAAGTACTCTTCTATCGGATTATACTATCGAAAACTCGTTATTTTAAACGGCGAAGTACACTATAGTAGAAAAATGGAGAGAAAATAGGAGTGTGATGGATGACATTCTACTCATATTTAATCAACAGCCAACTTTGTCAGTTATCACATTTTACTTATTTGCCTTCTAAATATTAAAAGATAGCTGAGAAAATTACAACTAGCCGCAAAGCTGTGGCGGCTAGACTGCTCCAAGAGCAGTACAGTCGTACAGCATCGAGCCTCTTGCCTAGAGCCGCTTCGGTCGTACGGCTGTAGAAGCTCCATTGGAAAGGGGTACATGGTATATATCGGATAGCAGTCCAAAACGAGAGCCGAGTGGATCGAGCCGCGCATCTCTAGCCGCTTCAGCCGCCGCATTGGAATTCGACAAGGTGGAGCAGCTCTACAACCGACACCTTGAAGTACTTTTTTCAATTGCTAATTATTTTATCAGAATTAAGTAATTTATTTAGTATAAATTGATTATTTTTTTATTATTAATGTATTTATTTAGTATTAATTTATTTATTTTGTATAAATTTATTTATTTTGTATAAATTTATTTATTTTGTATAAATTTATTTATTTTGTATAAATTTATTTATTTTGTATAAATTTATTTATTTTGTATAAATTTATTTATTTTGTATAAATTTATTTATTTTGTATAAATTTATTTATTTTGTATGAATTTGATTATTTTGTATAAATTTATTTATTTTGTCTAAATTTATTTATTAAGTATTAATTAATTTATTAATAAATGAATTAATATTAATTAATTTACTAATATTAGGTAATTCATTTATTAATATTAATTAATTAATAATAATAATTTATTTAACAATAATAATTTATTGATTAATAATAATTCATTTATTAAATATTTATTAATATTACTTCATTTATTAATGTTAATCAATTTATTAATATTGACTGGAAACACTTCCAAAGATACCTAAATTAACAGCAAACTTTGTCTGTTATCGCGCTTCACATATTTGTCCTCCAAATATTAAAGGGAGATGTAAAAATTACTACTAGCCGCAGCGGATTGACTGCTACTGGGGCGACTCTAGCCTTAGTTGCTTGAGCCTCTTGCCTAGAGCCACTTCGGCTGTACGGCTGTAGAAGCTCCATTGGAAAGGGGTACATGGGATATATCGGATAGCAGTCCAAAACGAGAGCCGAGCGGCTTGAAACGCGTGACTCTTGCCGCTTCAGCCGCCGCATTGGAATCACACCTTTAGTTACATTTTTGTTACGTGACTACATTCACGGAGTAGCTTTACTGCATCCATGAGCAAGACACCGAAAGGTGGTATTTGACTTTGCTCATGAATCTCACCTTAATAAATTTATATTTTGAAGTCAGTGAATTGGCATCCGATTCTGCAGCAGACGTTAAAACCCCTACATAAGTAATTAATCAAAGCGACAATATTTTTAATTTCCTTCTCATTAAATTATCTTGAGTATAACAATAATGTTTCGTACTATTGGGTCACACAGAGTATTAAAAACTTCAAAAAGAATGAAAAATATATAGTAAACTTTATTTTACGCGGTTTATTTAACATATTCACATTTTTCCCGGACACTGGAAATGGCATTTAAGATAATATGATGGATTAACAATAATTAATTAATGATATGAATTATTTCAGCTGAAATAAATTTATTTTGAGAGGAAAAAGATCTAGAAAACCAAAATCGTATCGAAATTTTGATAGATCACGTTGTTGTTTTTTCCCAATAGATGAAGTTCACAAAATATATAGCATCGTAAACTGTGTAAATAATAATTAACTGAATCTCAGAGAAATGTAAACACTAAACTATCTACTAAATGATTTTAAGATAAATATCAGCTATATATTAATTATTAATATCACACGCAGATGTACAAACATTCTTTGGATAACGTGTATGGCAATACAACAACATGATATGACGTCTAAAACTTGTGAAAATTTTGTACGTTTCATCAAATTAGATGACACCAATTTTCAAATTAAATCAAATTATATTTCTTTACTAATCATTATTTAGATGAACAAGGTATATTTAATAGTATAATCAACTATTATGATTCTATTATTATATATGTATAGGTCCCCCCCTCCTCTAATTACTCCCCCCCCCCCTGCTTACCACCCTATAATTGAGTTCCAGTAGGTCGATAAATGGATAAAAGCTGTTTAAACATAGAAAATTGAATAAATTTTGAGATTTGATATATTTACTAACCATTAAACTGTTTTAAACAACTATTGCGAAATTGATCAAAATACCATTTATCGTCACCCCATGACGATAAATGGAAAATCCTCTTTATTGATCGATTTATTTTAAATATTGATTACTAAATTAATTTCTGATTTTATATTTAAGAAATGCAATTAAACGCAAGCAAAACTGTATGAACATTATTTTGAAAAAAATATATATTTGAAGCGTAAAATCGCGCATAACAAATTCTATATACCTAATCAATTTCGGTAGGTTTGTCCTGAATTTACTGTATCGTCATACATCTCATTAGTTAAACTGACACTCTGATTGTAATTTTAAATGAAATTACTTACATTTTTGTAACAATAACAAAATATATGGAGACATCGATTTGTAAAATATCTAAACCATAGAAATATTTCTAAGCTTTGTTATAGACGAAAAAAACTGAAACGTGACGATAAATGGAGAGAGACGATACAAGGAGCCCTTACCCTACATTCTTTGTTTTGATTGTAAATTTAGATTTTTAAACAAACAATGTGTCTTTGGCCTTCGTTTAAGATATTAATTGTTTCCTAAAGTATATAAACGTTTCTATGATAAGTTTATCCAATTTTAATACACGAATATTAAATGGATTTATTATACCTAATGCCGAGTTGACAATCAAAACAAATGATGTACATTCTTCTTCTTCACACTGAAAATTAAAAAGTAGGAAGTAAAATAGGTTTTGTAGAGTTTGGTTTATAACAATCTTTAAAAGCGTATAAAATTAAAAATATGCTATCAAATTTGATGGAGATTGCAGTAAAATGATAAAAAACATTAGCTTCGTTGATTTAAGTGATAAAAAATTTGCTTGGAGGGGACCTTTAACCATGCAATAAACAAGCGAAGAACGAATATTCAGAGTGAAAACTTCAATGAGATTAAAATGTCACTGAAGTTGTTCTATTTCAAAATAGTTTCTAAGGAAGAAGTGTAAGCACCCTTATTAAAATTTCTACCACTATAATTTCTTTCCTTTATTCACTGCCTTTTAGTAAGTAAAATCACAGAGTTAGCTCTAAGAATAACCTTTTCGCAATGACAAAAATAATCACCCTCACTCTTTGCCTACCTGTTCTTATACATGTCCATCAGTTAAAAATAGTTTTTACCAGTTAATATTACAATAAGAGGCGGTGGAAAAAAGAGCAAGATACAGTTGTTTCGTCCATTGGTTATCGATTTATAAACATTTGAAAAAGCGGAAACATTTTTGTGGCCCATACTGTATATTCGATCATCTCAACAATACTGTCAGACTAACTAATGCAATATACATCTTGTAATATATATGAAACTAAAATTTAATTAAGTAAATCTACTCTACAATCAGAATAACTATATAATGAAATAACTTACAATCTATGGCTGTTTACTGGGTTATTGATGGTCGTAAATAACACAACACCTCACAGGATGAGGATTGATGTATTACTAATTCATGGTGGACGGTGGTTACCATTTTCTAACGAAAAACCTACTTTTAATAACAACAAAACATATTAAAAAGGAAGTCTTAAACAATATAACATTGAAAATAACTATTATCTTTTATTAAATGAGCAATGAGATTTTGAAATATATATAATGTATTTGAATTACTGAAATTAATTTTGATTTTATTAACTGAAACTTAATTGAGGGCTTGTGGGAAAAGCAATTTTTCTCACGACACACTAAATTTCAACTGATTTAAAGGTACTCTTCACTCTTCAGTAAAAGAATGAGTTCATTACATAATGTTGAACTATTTAAATGGAGCATTTTTCTTACTTAGAATTTTTTCAATTTTACCCGCTTCATTTGAATCACCTCCTTCTCTCAAAGAGGAGAGTACTTTCAAAAGGCATCAACGCATACTCTTTTGAGCTGGAGTCATGGGATAGGTTCATCTTGCTCAGGATTTCGTTGTCTATATAGTTAGTTACTCTGCGTATTAGAAAATTAAGTATTTCCAAGAGAATTTTAACAAACCTTGAAATGTTTATATATTTCCATATACTTTTTCACACATTGTGAAATTAAAAACAAACAATTTGTAACTTTAAATACTGGCAACTGAGTTCTGGAAAAATGAAACTAACCAAGTCCCTAGTTCAAAAGTTGATGCCTTTTGCAGTCGAAAGATGAACTTTTCAGGAGAGTCAATTTTCTAATTTATGAAAAAGTACTTCCAGATTGTTTTAAGCTCTAATATTTCAATAAGTTATACGTGAGAATATAAGGAGCCATTTTAGACGCACAAAAAAACAGATTTTAGAAGAAAAAGTTTTTAACTAGGTATTTTGTTTAATAAATCTATTTATTATTCGTGTAAAGGTTGGAATTTGGATAAACTTATTATAGAAACGTTTATATACTTTTAAGTTTTAGTTTAGAAACAATTAATATCTTAAAAGAAGGCCAAAAACGTATTGTTTGTTTAAAAATCAAAATTTGAAATCAAATCAAAGAGTGTACAATCTTCTTTCTCAGCGTCAGGTTAGTGATTCGCTCAATTGTTGCTCACAGAGTGTTAAAAAAATTTAAAAGCAAATAATAAAATATATACCGAACCGAATTATAATGATCGTATACCTTACTTCTATAATATTATGTTCCCGGAGCCTGGAGAAGACCTTTAACTTTTGCTGTTTTAAACAAAACAAAGATACATATTTATTGATTGTACATAGGTACTGTGTTGAAGTTAGTTTTATTTGCTCAGCACTGAATAGGTAGATAGCTATGTGATGATTAAATTCTAGCTACTTTTCTTTAGTCAGTCTGTCTCTCTCTCTTGCAGTTTCTGTTAGTGTTCCTCTAAATGGTCTGTGCTCTAATTAGTCAAGGAAATTCTAGTAATTAGTAGCAGACTAGCAGTCAACCAGTCATAGCATAAGCACACGTGCAAATTCTTCAGTGAACTCCTCGTGTTTGTGTCTTTTTCTTTCCTACAATATATGGGTCAGCATTATGAATTAAATTCAACTGAACCTCCAAACATTATTTAATATTTATTAGGTACTCTTATAAATATTTTATTAACTTCATTTTAGGTATATTTGTATAGCCTCAAGTTGCTCAACTCTCTGTAATAGTTCATGTTCACGTAATTAACTTTTCAAATAGTTCCTAGATAATTTGTACCATCATGTGGTTAAACTCAGCCATTATTTCCCTGTAAGTTTTAAAATGGTCTTTAAGTTTAACATATATATATAATAATTGTCTTTAGTTATCTAAATATTAAACATAATTTATTTCATATAAATTAGCATTATAACCATTAATCAATCAGTTTCTATAACTTTAATATCTTTTGTACCTTTGTCTAAAACTGAATAATTATTTCAGGTCTATGTTCTACCTACCTTCTAAGCTTCTTAGTTGCATCAACTTGTTTTTGTTGTCGGTCCACTACAATTAATCACTACTTCCAAACACACATCTTTGGTTTCTAACTTTCAATAAACCAAAACTATTAATCTCCTCAGATTTGTTTATTAGTTACGGTATTACCAAAGATATTATACTACAGTAAGATGCACTACTCTCGCTAATTTCTGTTTCAAAAAGCGCCATCTGGATTTGAAAGCGGGAACTACATAGAGAAACAAAAACATTTGGTGTTAATAATCTCTTTTCTTCTATTTAATTTAGCTGTATTTAATCTACCAATGTAAAGCTTATTTTCCAGTAAAATACTCTTCATTTATGAATGAAACAAAAGTTAAAATATTATTAAACAACACCAAATGTTGATGTTTCCCAAGTTCCCGTTTTCAAATACAGATGGCGCTTTTTAAAACAAAAATTCGCGAGAGTAGTGCATCTTACTGTAGTATAATATCTTTGGTATTACTTTATTTTATGTCATGTTTTTAATTCTATATTCATTTGAGTGTCACAGGTGTGTACACTGTGTATATACAGTGATAACTTTATAAGATGGTAATGGTGTATAAGTATTATTTCTTGCAAATTTGTCAGATTATGTAAAATTATCATGATTCGCGAATAAGTGTATTGTAGTATTAGTATTGTAGAACAAACAAGGAGTTATTCATATATATAAGTTGAACTTATTTTAAAACTAGTATTGTAACATTAAACATACATTAAATCTGATAATTTACAACAAAACAACATATAAACCAGAAAAAAACATGTTTTTTTGGTTCATTTAAAAAACCTGGTTTTAAAGGTTTTTTCAAAAAACCGTGGTTTTTATCCAGCCTGCCTCCAACCTTCTTTCTCACCCTCTTCTTCAAACAATCTTTTGCTTTCTCCTTCATTACTCTCTATTTCGTCAACACTTCAACTCATACCTCTCCTTAAGTACCATCTCCACCTCCTCAACAAATCTCATTTCATCATGATCATTCACCTAATAAACTCATGATCATCCCATCTCTCTCACTTCCATTCTCTCCGCCCCACTCCAAAACTAGCACTCATGCAGCACTGATCTGAAAGATAAAATCTCTCCTCCTCATCTATCATCATTCCCCTAAACTTTTCAAACATCCCATCATTCACAAGATAAAAATCTACAAAGCTTCCACCTCTGTACAAACTCCAACGTCAACTCACCCTTCCAATTCGTATCCTGTTCATCCAAGAAGCCAACATGGCCATTGAAGTTGAAACCAAAATTTCCTGGATACACAACACTCAGACACGATCGGCCTATTCGAGGCGGCGGGGGCTAAATCACAATGATCCACAAAAACATATCCTTCACTGATACCAAAGCTGAGACACTCAGAAATGCCATTCGACTCCACACTCTAACTGGCTACAATCTAGACATATTCAGATTTATAAACGTCGATAGAACATAAAAACATTTTCATGCCCCCTCAGATTCCTCACCCCCAGGATACAGATTTCACGCAGAGCACCTCTTTCTTCCTGAGTAACCTCAACGCACACTAATCGAACACAAGTAAGTTCCTCACATGTTCAATAGAGAGGAAAA
This sequence comes from Caprella mutica, assembly GCA_947561585.1. Taxonomy (NCBI): domain Eukaryota; kingdom Metazoa; phylum Arthropoda; class Malacostraca; order Amphipoda; family Caprellidae; genus Caprella; species Caprella mutica. The sequence goes on along the minus strand of CANNZV010001325.1, from coordinate 39,780 downwards.
TATTGCGTCTCCGGCAAAGAATATGCATTAATCACAAATTTTGACCCCTGCAATGTTCACCGAGACTATCCGGGCAATAAAGAACTAACTAACACCATACATAAACATCTAGAATCACAGACATCTTCAACCATATTCAGTGCAGAACAATAGAATTCCCAACATTTGAAAACAAGTAAGATAATACCAATTATGAAGTCCAAATAATCCCTGACAGAGCCAGCCAACACGAATGGGGTGCACTAAGTAGCCTCCGTCACCTAAGGGCGATGAAGGCTAAACAAAAACTGGTCTCTCAGTTAGAAGAGAGAAAAGATGATAGTAAAGGAAAAAATCGTACCGTACTTAACATTAGTGATGTCCTCTAAAACTGCAAGTAGCTTTGAATAATGAAAAAGAAAGTAAAGATGAAAATAAAGACACTCCAAAGTTCAAATAACTTTGAAGTCCTAAAGGAGATAAAACCCAATTCTCTTACTTCCATAACAGTTATATTTTGGATAGAGCAGCAGACACTGCTGACATCAGTGATTGATAAACTTTCCAAGAAAAATTTTCCCGTGCACATTACCTAAACGTCAACTGGAAACTGAAGTTTAATATTAGGTATTTTCTTAATTTTCTTTCATTCGTAAGTATAACGACATTACAAAACCTACTTCGGTAAATGACAAATTAGATTTAAAAGCATTACTCCAGAATGTCTGGCAGTTAGGTGACTTTACTTTTCTGTTGGATGGCTTTTTTTCAATCCTTTGTACTTGTTTCTTTTCTAATACAATTTATATAGGTAGCTACATTGCGTTCACAGAGATCATTCCTCCTCTAAAAACTGACCTTCCAGATTGAGTTCTTGAGTTCCAGTATTTCATTTCATACAAATCCATGACAAAGAAAAGGGTAATTAAATTATATACTAAGTAAGATCCAAGTCTATTTTAACTTTTACCACTAAAATAGAATAACAAATAGGGATAAAAGAACTCAACAATAGAAAGTGACAGAAAGAGCCTTAGCAAGACTGATTAGACAAACCATATTAGCTCTCACCAATAACAATACGTCATGTTAAAATTAAAGTGAATTAGTCAATTTAAATAATTCTACTAAGTAAAACTTCAGGTAAAAGTCTACTTCTAATAGTTCAAAATGTCACATCCGCTACAATATATTGCAATTAAATGATAGAAGAATAGTACGAACACATTTGATACGTTTGTAAGATCTCATAGCTAGTGCTGATTTACAACATGAACTTAAAAATTGTTAATCTAGAACGCTAGAACTGATCTTCGTCTCAACTTGAAATAGAATCTATAAAAAAAGATCTACTAATAAGGAAGGTGACTCGGAAATACAGTATAATAATTTTACATGATCTAACTTAGAAAAAGAGATCTGTCCATAAAAAGAGTTAACTTCAATCTTATGCATAAAATTAACTTCACCAGTATACAATAAATCTAAATAAGAGATCAAATATCGTCAGAGTTTGCATGCGAGTTATTGGGCCTCTGGTCAAATTTAGATTTCTTTTCTTTGATCATGTAGATAAAATAACTAAGACATTCTTTCTCTGCAACTGGAATAGAGTGGAAATGCTTTTGAAGAACCTGAAAAGTAAAGGAAATATATAGTAATTTATAGAACCATTAGATAACTACATCGAAAGATTAGTTTCTATGGAGGCAATTACACAATTGAAGTGATTGATTTTAAGGCACAATGATATTAGGACACTGATAAATAATGAGAAAAAAAACAGCAGACACTTCTTGAAAAAAAGTTCAATTGATTCAAGTTTAAAAAGAAAAACTATATTTTTGTTCGAGTCTTTCAAATAAATCCAGAGGAATTTAAATTTCAGATCAATAGCTAGCTACAGTATTTTATGATTCGATAATTTCTCTGTAGCTAACAACCGAAGTTGAGTGTAGTTTGGTATGCGATCTGGTTAGAATTTATTAGCAAATATAAAGGATATGGGTATACGAGATTCATAATATAATGTATTATTTCCATTAAATAATTATATACCATTTACAATTGCAAAGACTTGGTATGTTAATACTTTATATATAAAATCATCAATATAATCACAGTCACATCAACCACTTAGATCGCATACCAAACTAGCACCGAAAGTAATACACCCAAATATTTCTCAAGAAAGAATCTAATATGAATTAGTTAAACAGATGATAGTTGAAATTAAAAAAAAATATTTTCTTAAATATATATCTTTTCAATTGATACAAAAATTAGAGTAATAGTGCGAACATAAGTGAAATAATCGCCACATATTTAGAACTTACTTCACACAATTACCTAGGTACTAAATTAAATAATCTACAATATAAGATGGTAAGTAAAGATATCATATCTCCTTCAAATAATAGTTGGCTCGTTATAGAGTTAGCAGAAACACTTAAGGGAAAGACAATAAAAATGAACATCTAGTGCTATCTGGTAACTCACATCAGCTAACTGTGGTTTAGTGAGGCCTGGTTTGGTGGGTATCTTATAGTGCTTTTTGAATCTTCTCAGAGTGTTCAACTGAAAGAAAAGAACACACATTATTTACCAATTATTTGAATGCTCTAAAATGGAACTTTGAAGTTATTTTACCAATATTAATGTTAACAGATCAGACAGTGTTACTGCAGTTACTATAATTATCTTTGAGAGTTTCAATTTTTTCTCTTAATGAATTTTGGGTAAATTACTAGTTCACATCCCTATTTCATTTAGGGACGTGAACTAGTAACCGATCCAAATACCCCTTCCTAGTTCACGTCCCTAAATGATTTAAAGACGTGAACTAGGAAAGGGGTGAACATCCTATTTTAATGGTAATTTGATTTATATATTAACAAATAATAAAATATTATAGCAATTTTCTGAGAATGTAATAATTTGTTGAATTTCAATTTCAAATATTCCTTTTTAGTATTACGTATTTGTATCTGTAGTTATGATACTAAATATTCTGTCAATTAATTATTTACAGTGAAATATATTTTAATCAGATAAAAGAAAACGTAATTTAAGAAAAATCAATTTTAAAATACCTCCTTCCTAGTTCACGTCCCTAAATGAAATAGGAACGTGAACTAGGAATTTACCAAATTTTGTACTCTTAGTTGGGTATGTTATGTTTAAATTACTTTTATTATTATAATATTCTAAAGATCAGGAAATAACCACAATATATTTTTAATGTGAAATAATTGAAAAGATTTGAACAAAATGGAACGTTTATATTTTTAAGAGGGTGATTTAAACCTGAACATTGAATGATTTTTAGAATCCTGCAAACCTTTTGATTTTGAGTTTCAAATGATCCTGATGATCCATGTTATATGGATTTAGGACAATAGTAAGAACTTAAATGAAATGGTTATCTTTTTTACTGTTGGGACTTCAATTTTCATATTTACAATAAATTCTTTAACAGTAACATTTCAAATTGATAGCAATTAGAAAGCAGTGAACTCACTTGCAAGCAATGCAAGTCCAAATCAGCCTGACAGCTCTCCCCATCACAAGATGGGTCGTGATGTTGACTGTCGAGACTGTTCTCATCATCTGAGTCGTGCTTCTTCCTCTTCAGACGAACACTTTGAATTATTTGCTTGTGGTAATCACATATGTAGTTGTGTGTGCACTGTAAGGAAAGGGCTAAGTAGTTCTTTAGGATAGCACAGTAATGATCTTAATTAAATGTTTAGCTATAAATCAGATCATTGGTTTGCATGCACAGATATCATATAAGCTTGAATTCTCGTAATTAGGTGGATTCTTAGGAATTCTTGCCACTATTAACTTAATAATCTTGCATAAAATTAGTTATTTATAAACTTTAGCTATTATCTTCAGCTAGCATAAGTTAAAGATTGCATTTACATAATCTACTTATTGCAATTAGAACTATCACTCACTTCAATATCCATATGTAGCTTCAATTTCTTCTGGGCCACATTGTGCTGAATTCTCTTGTTGTAAGCTGCGTTACCAGCCATTCTGGTGCATTGCTCGTTATTGTCAATGAGGCAGCAGCGACTCATTTCAGGATCCATCATTATTACAGCAATCAGCTCTCTATAGTGCTAAGTTAGTTTGTAAGGAATGGTAATTGTCAGTTTGTCACTAAATTAGTCTTTGTTATTGAATAGCAATAATAAATTTTCTATTTAAAATACCTATGAAAAAACTTTCCATTAAAATCAGATAATACTCTATTTACATATTTTGTAGAGATCATATAATAATTTTTTCAAATAAATCGCATTATTTTCACATATTTTGAATAATCATGTGTTTCAATGTGTATCATTAAATCACAGAGCTCCAACTGAGAAATCAATTCATTAAAAGAGACTTACTCTTTCAAGTGACCACCATGTTTTATCATTTAATTGATAGAATCAAGAGTGCTCTTCATGAAAATCTCAATCTTGTCTTCAATTTTTGATAATAAATATTTAAACATAGAAAATATACACAAAAATTAATGATAATTTACCAAATTTTTTTTACAAAAAGTACCATCCTGCAGGATGTTCAAATTGAAAATACATTAAGGATTGTTTTCACATAAAATTTAAAGATAGCTCATCTTTTTCAAGATATCAGAGATGAAGAATTCTAAAACAAAACAATAAATTTACCAGACTGCAGAAACTGGTAGTGTTCTCTAAGAAATCCTCTATTTTTACTAGTGATGGGACAATTAATTGGAATTAGGAATTGAAAGAATAGTGATTTTGGGGGGAATCGGAATCATAGACAGAAATATCTACTAATTCCGATTCATTAGCTTTGAAGCTGGCATCTTTACTCACTTTACAGTAAATTGCGGTAGCATAGATACGATAGTTAGCCATGAAACCAAATTGATTCTGAACCGCTCTGATGGGGATCACCTTGCCGTGGTGGAGCGGCTTGCGTAATCCAATGAAGCAAGGGGCTACAACTACCAGATTAGATCCTATCATGCTGGGAAGGCACTTGTAGAGGATTCAGACCAAGAATACCTGGGTAGTTTGATTGGGGACTAGCAGGCTGGTCAGATGACCTCTCCGGATAGTCTCTAAGTGAGTCGCTGGGATTACAGGAGGATGATAGATGGGCCTGAGTGTATCCATGATGCCACCCTACCTCTTAAATAAGGGCGACAAGGTATGCATTAGCCTTGGCGATACGAGACTTTGGGCCAACCGGTAACTGGTGTTTGAACCAAAGAAAGTGTATGTGATTGACCTTCAGGCGCCTTTCAATGGCTATACAACACTTTGTCCCAATATTAGTTCAAAACCGAACCGTGGCCCTCGAGTAGTATCCATGGTGCAAGGGGCAACTCTCCGCATGGTTAGCCCTGGGAGGTGCGAGGCTCGCTGCAGGAGGTAGAAATACAAAGCTCGGAAAGAACCGAAGTGGCCCGATAACCACTTTGGGGATGGATGAGTTGAGAAGCTGTCGAGACCTGTCAGGGAGCCTATGGGAACCATGACGCGGGAGGGCGGTCTCTCCATTGAAGAGACCATGTGCTATTTCCAAAGGAAAAAAATCCACCATCAAGACAGCCAATATATTGGAGAGATTGTGATTGTTAAGTTTAGCCTTCAAATTGTAATTGGAGTCCCAAGAGAAATATCCAATTTTTTCCTATTCTACAATGTTGTTTTGGAGAGAATATATTAAAACTTTATCCTTTCAGGAAGAAATTTAGAGAGCTTATGAAGTTATGAACCACACTATTTTACTTGGCTGTCAAGTCCCATTGTCATTGCACTCATGACTCCTTGAGTATGTCAGATAGAACCACTTCATTTGTGTGAGACCTAAATTCACTAGATCCATTAATATGTAATTGACATAGATATATAATGATTTTAGGCTCTGATATACTAATTGGCGTAGTAAGGATAGTTCCCCAATTTGATATGTATGCGTCTAAGTCCAATACCCAATGTATCATAATCAATGTTTAAATTTATGTACAGCTAGTTTGACGTGACTGCGTCTAAGGTCAATGGCTAATAAATATATGTTCAAATCTATGTATAGTTTGACGTGACCACTGTTGAAATTTTAGTTTAAATGTATTACACACTCGTTATATGTTTAATGTTAACTTCCTGTTAGACTAGCTCAGCTATATTAAATTACCTATTGTTTAAATAACAATGTATTACTTTTATGAGAAACAGACTTAAGGTCTAAAGTCCATTACAGTTCCGGCGCGTGTTAATTAACACCGCATGTAAATTCTTAAGTCAGTCTGTTTTTGCATTACTCAGAGAGAGATGTGATTCTCTCATCTCTCTAATATTCTTCTCTCTGTATAACATATTACTCTTTAAATAAACTCTATGTCTTAACGTTGTTAACCCACTGTAATTTAACCTAATTCTAACAGGTTATGGGCCCAGTGAACGATAAGAGTTTATAAATCAAATTATGTTTAAACAAGTTAGAAGTCTATTACAGTAATCAATAAAAACTAAGTGCAGTGAAAAAGTGTTAAACTAAATGAAACATATACGCACGAACGCTTGTGTAAGCATATCGTGTTAACGCGCTAATGAGGTCCATTATATGGACTGCTCTAGCGAAAATGTAATTGTTTTTATAGTAGCTATAATTATTTAGTATTTGTGCGGAAGAGGTGTCAAGAGAGGTCACAAATTACCTTTAAATCTGTGACCTTATCCTTTGGTAAACAGTCTTTCAACAAAAGGTTCTTGCGAACTAAGACTTGTGTTGCTGTTCCAATTGAATATTAATAATTATATTCAGTGAAGTTATTCTTATGAATTAGAATAATTTTAAAACATCAATTCAGTTAAACAGTAAATCAATTTAACTGCTTTGTTTGTTTATGTTTGTTAAGTATTGAATGATAATAAATACTTTGAAAACATGTCTTCAAATAAGTTACCGAGGATTGTTCCCCTAGACGGAAATAATTACCCCACATGGAGGGTACAGATGAAGATGTATCTCTTAAGAGAGAAACTGATGGATTTTGCTGATGGAACTAAACCAGTTCCAATAGATTCCGCTTCAACTGATGTTAAAGCTGCCTATGCTAATAACAAGAATAAAGCTCTGGCAGATATAGTAGCTACTATCTATTTCACCGGATCAATTGTACTTAGTTGGACAACCCACGGATCCACAAGCTGTCTGGACCACCCTTCAAGAAACGTTTCAGAAAAACACGTGGGCGAACAAATTTCGTCTGAAGAAGAAGCTTTACAACTTAAAATTGAAGTCTCCCGAACTACTCAACTCCCACTTGAAAGAACTAACTGAAGTTTTTCAAGAGCTTGCCTTGTTAAATCAAGTGATCAGTGAAGATGATAAAGTTATCTGTCTCCTATCATCACTACCAGAGCCGTTTGAAGTGCTTGTTACCGCTCTTGAAGCACAGACAGACATACCTACCTGGATTACCGTAGCTGACACACTCCTGAGAGAAGCTGAAAAGTTGAGTATTAAATCCAATGATGCTTTGGCATTATCAAATACTCAGATTGATGCTGCAGTAAATAAACAGTCAATCAAGTGCCATTTTTGCAAAAAATTGGGACACGTGAAGAAAGACTGCTTTAAATTTAAACGGTATTCTCAAACTAACAGAATTCAAAACCAGCCAAATGGTGTAAATGTAAGTCATATAGAACTTAATTACACAATGTATGCTAATGATATCGCTCTTTGTAACAAATATGCCGACAGTAATATTTGGATAATAGATTCAGGCTCTTCATCACACATGAGTGGTGATAAAAATTTATGTAAAGATTTTGCAAATATTAGCAAACCTATCAATGTTAAAGTAGGTAATGGAGATGTCTTGCAAGCTATTTCACTAGGAAATGTTTCTGTTATTGTTAATATACCAGGTGGTGGAAGTAGAAAATGTACAATAAATGATGTACTATATGTGCCAAATCTAGCTTTTAATCTACTATCAGTGTCAAAAATGACAAGTAATAATAAATCTATTATTTTTGAAAATGATAAATGTAAAATATTGAACGAAAATAAAGAGTTAATTGCTGAGGCTAACTGTGTATCAACTCTATTATCTAAATACTTTAGTTCATAAAGCTGCAGTAACTGTTGATCAAAATAAAGTAAACATTCTATGGCATAGAAGGCTCGGTCATATAGGTAACGATAACTTGACTAAAATGATCCGAACTAAATCAGTAAATGGTCTGGATAGTAAATTAAAAGCTATAGAAGGCGTGTGTGAACACTGCTGTAATGGGAAAATGCATAAAATACCTTTTTCTACAAGCATTAAGAAAAATTGTAAACCTCTTGATTTAATCCACACAGATGTCTGTGGGAAAATTACTCCCACTTCCAGGGGTAATAATTCATATTTTCTGACCTTTATTGATCATGCTACTCGATACTCCTGGATATATGTTATTGCCCATAAGAGTGATGTGTTTCAGAAGTTTTTGGAATGGAAAGCTATGGTTGAAAATATTTATGAAAGGAAAATTAAAACCTTGCAGTCAGATAATGGAGGAGAATATACCTCAAATAAGTTTGAATCATATTTACGAAATGAAGGTATAATTCACCAGAAATCTATTCCTAAAACTCCTGAACAAAATAGGTTAGCTGAAAGATTTAATAGAACTATTATGGAAAAACTTAGATGTATGTTATCTGATTCAGGAATTGATAAGGAATTCTGGGGTGAAGCACTATATACTGCAAATTATTTAAATAATAGATGCATTAATTCATTTTTAGTAAATAAAACTCCATATGAAGCTTTAAATCTTAGAAAACCTAATGTTAGTCATGTAAAAGTTTTTGGATGCACTGGGTATGCGCATATTTCTCGAGATGAACGATCAAAATTAGAAAATAAAGCTACCAAATGTCTGTTTATTGGCTATGGCACAGTTACTAAAGGGTATAAGATGTATGATGTTGAATCTAAAAGAATCTTCTTTTCAAGGAATGTAACCTTTGATGAATCAATTTCATCTAAGATTGAGAACCCTCAACTGATTGAGACTCCTACCTCTCCACTGGTGTTCCCTTCAGAAGATTCAGAACCTGCTGGGCCTGAGAACCAAACTCCTGAAAATAATCCTCCCTGATGCGCAACCTGTACCAGTTATCAGTCCTGATGAGGATCTTAGACGAGCGTCTAGAATTCGTCGAGCTCCTATTAGATATGGTAGTTGGGAGTATGATCAGTTTGAGGAGGAGGAGGGTTTATTAGTAAATGGGAATATCAATATCGAGCCTAGGTCGGTATCTGAGGCTCTTAATAGCGGTTCTGAATCCTCTAAATGGAAACATGCCATGGAGAGGGAATTAAATGCTTTTGAGAAACATAAAGTTTTTGAACTCGTAAAACCTACCTCAGATTTAAACATAATTAAATCTAAATGGGTGTTTAAAAGAAAAAAGGGATCTGATGGTAGAGTGGTTTCATATAAAGCTAGATTAGTCGCTCAGGGTTTCTTACAGAGACCTGGAATCGACTATGATGAAGTTTTTGCTCCTGTAGTGAGATTTGAATCGGTGCGAACCATGTTATCTTTAGCAGCTAACCAAAAATTATTTGTACATCACTTGGATGTCAATTCTGCTTTTTTGAATGGGGATCTTAAAGAAAATGTTTATATTAGACAGCCTCCTGGCTATGCTATTCCAGGAAAAGAAGATTTAGTATGTAAACTAAATAAATCTATGTATGGGTTAAAACAATCACCCAAATGTTGGAATGATGCTTTGGATGCATATCTTAAATCCTTAGGATTTATTCAGTCCTCTTGTGACTCATGTATATATGTTAAAGTAATCAATAACTCTCCATGCTTCATTTCTGTGTATGTAGATGATATTATTGTAGCATGTAAGAACTATGATGACCTGACTAAAATCAAGACTGATTTAAGTGCTAAATTTGAGATGAAAGACTTAGGAAAATTATCCTATTTCTTAGGCATAAAAGTCGTACAAGACGAAAATAAAATAGCCCTAAATCAATCTTCATTTGTCAACGAGTTATTAGATAGATTTGAATTCAATAATTGTAAACCAGTTTCAACCCCTGCTGATGTTAATTCTCATTTGGAACCAACTACTGATGATTGTGAACTAGTAGATAAAACTAAATATCAGTCAGCTGTAGGTGCTTTACTGTATCTATCTACTAAAACTAGACCGGACATAACTTATGCAGTTGGAAATGTCTCTAAATTTTGTTCCAATCCAAACACTAAGCACTGGTCTGCAATTAAGAGAATATTTAGATACCTAAAGGGCACACCTGATCTTGGCATTACCTATGGTAATGAAGATTCTGAGTTGATAGGTTATTCTGATGCCGACTGGGCAGGTAACAGAGTTGATAGGAAAAGTACTTCTGGCCAATGCTTTATGTTAAATAATTCCATTATTTCTTGGCGCTCTGTGAAACAGTCATGTGTTGCTTTATCAACGGCTGAAGCTGAATATGTTTCCCTCTCTGGTGCTTCCCAAGAAGCTGTATTTCTAAATAAATTACTATTAGATCTTAAAGTACCAAATAAGAATCCTATAGTTTCGTTTGAGGATAATCAGTCAGCTATTTGTATTGCTAAAAATGCTAAAAATCATCCTAGATCGAAACACATTGATATTAAATTTCATTACATTAGAGATCTTGTTGCTTCAAACACAATTAAACTTGTGTATTGCCCCAGTGAAACTATGCTTGCTGACATATTCACTAAACCGTTGCCTACTGATAGATTTACCAAATTAGTTGAATTAATAGGCATGAAAAATATATAATGTCGTGTGAGGAGAAGTGTTGAAATTTTAGTTTAAATGTATTACACACTCTTTATATGTTTAATGTTAACTTCCTGTTAGACTAGCTCAGCTATATTAAATTACCTATTGTTTAAATGACAATGTATTACTTTTATAAGAAACGGACTTAAGGTCTTAAGTCCATTACAGTTCCGGCGCGTGTTAAATAACACCGCATGTAAATTCTTAAGTCAGTCTGTTTTTGCATTACTCAGAGAGAGATGTGATTCTCTCATCTCTCTAATATTCTTCTCTCTGTATAACATATTACTCTTTAAATAAACTCTATGTCTTAACGTTGTTAACCCACTGTAATTTAACCTAATTCTAACACCACATCTAATTCCCAATGAATCAAAATAATGTTTAAATTTACAAGTAGTTTGATATGACCGCATGAAGAGTTGGCAAGGTAGGTTTCCCTCAGGTTTCACCCAAAATGGGGGAAACTGAAAAAAACATTTAGGGGAAACTGGGGGAAACTGAAAAATTGGGGGAAACTGGGGAAAACCTAAATTAGCTATACTTATTACTTAACCAAGAGCTTTACGATGTCAGTATGCTCGTTTACGATGTCTGTGTGCTCCTTTACAATGTCTGTGTGCTCCTTTACAATGTCTGTGTGCTCCTTTACAATGTCTGTGTGCTCCTTTACTATGTCTGTGTGCTCCTTTACAATGTCTGTGTGCTCCTTTACAATGTCTGTGTGCTCCTTTACAATGTCTGTGTGCTCCTTTACAATGTCTGTGTGCTCCTTTACAATGTCTGTGTGCTCCTTTACAATGTCTGTGTGCTCCTTTACAATGTCTGTGAGCTCCTTTACAATGTCTGTGAGCTCCTTTACAATGTCTGTGAGCTCCTTTACAATGTCTGTGAGCTCCTTTACAATGTCTGTGAGCTCCTTTACAATGTCTGTGAGCTCCTTTACAATGTCTGTGAGCTCCTTTACAATGTCTGTGTGCCCCTTTACAATGTCTGTGTGCCCCTTTACAATGTCTGTGTGCCCCTTTACAATGTCTGTGTGCCCCTTTACAATGTCTGTGTGCCCCTTTACAATGTCTGTGTGCCCCTTTACAATGTCTGTGTGCCCCTTTACAATGTCTGTGTGCCCCTTTACAATGTCTGTGTGCCCCTTTACAATGTCTGTGTGCCCCTTTACAATGTCTGTGTGCCCCTTTACAATGTCTGTGTGCCCCTTTACAATGTCTGTGTGCCCCTTTACAATGTCTGTGTGCCCCTTCACAATGTCTGTGTGCCCCTTCACAATGTCTGTGTGCCCCTTCACAATGTCTGTGTGCCCCTTCACAATGTCTGTGTGCCCCTTCACAATGTCTGTGTGCCCCTTCACAATGTCTGTGTGCCCCTTCACAATGTCTGTGTGCCCCTTCACAATGTCTGTGTGCCCCTTCACAATGTCTGTGTGCCCCTTCACAATGTCTGTGTGCCCCTTCACAATGTCTGTGTGCCCCTTCACAATGTCTATGTGCCCCTTCACAATGTCTGTGTGCCCCTTCACAATGTCTGTGTGCCCCTTCACAATGTCTGTGTGCCCCTTCACAATGTCTGTGTGCCCCTTCACAATGTCTGTGTGCCCCTTCACAATGTCTGTGTGCCCCTTCACAATGTCTGTGTGCCCCTTCACAATGTCTGTGTGCCCCTTCACAATGTCTGTGTGCCCCTTCACAATGTCTGTGTGCCCCTTCACAATGTCTGTGTGCCCCTTCACAATGTCTGTGTGCCCCTTCACAATGTCTGTGTGCCCCTTCACAATGTCTGTGTGCCCCTTCACAATGTCTGTGTGCCCCTTCACAATGTCTGTGTGCCCCTTCACAATGTCTGTGTGACCCTTCACAATGTCTGTGTGACCCTTCACAATGTCTGTGTGCCCCTTTACAATGTCTGTGTGCCCCTTTACAATGTCTGTGTGCCCCTTTACAATGTCTGTGTGCCCCTTTACAATGTCTGTGTGCCCCTTTACAATGTCTGTGTGCCCCTTTACAATGTCTGTGTGCCCCTTTACAATGTCTGTGTGCCCCTTTACAATGTCTGTGTGCCCCTTTACAATGTCTGTGTGCCCCTTTACAATGTCTGTGTGCCCCTTTACAATGTCTGTGTGCCCCTTTACAATGTCTGTGTGCCCCTTTACAATGTCTGTGTGCCCCTTTACAATGTCTGTGTGCCCCTTTACAATGTCTGTGTGCCCCTTTACAATGTCTGTGTGCCCCTTTACAATGTCTGTGTGCCCCTTCACAATGTCTGTGTGCCCCTTCACAATGTCTGTGTGCCCCTTCACAATGTCTGTGTGCCCCTTCACAATGTCTGTGTGCCCCTTCACAATGTCTGTGTGCCCCTTCACAATGTCTGTGTGCCCCTTCACAATGTCTGTGTGACCCTTCACAAAGTCTGTGTGCCCCTTCACAAAGTCTGTGTGCCCCTTCACAAAGTCTGTGTGCCCCTTCACAAAGTCTGTGTGACCCTTCACAAAGTCTGTGTGCCCCTTCACAAAGTCTGTGTGCCCCTTCACAATATCTGTGTGTTCCTTTGATTTATAATAACTTCTTGGTGAGAAACTGTGATAACTAAGGGATAATAATATCAAATATACTGATATTCAATATTTGTAATTTCTTTTATTGTTCACTGTAGATAAATATGACAAAACTAAACTTTTATATTTGGTACTACATGCTTCCTTTCGGTAAATAGTTCTAGCATCTTAATATAGTCAATTATATAACTTGCAGTGGTAACTAGCAAGCTTGATTACAACTTGTCACTGAGTATAGAGCACTCTGGTTCTCTGGAGTCTGAACTGGTTCCATAAAAATTACAATACCTTCTAACCTTAAAGTTAACATTGCAAATGTCATGGGATGTTGGGAATAAAATGATGATTACTACCTATATTAATCATCATTCATTATAGATATTTAAATATTATAATTTTGGCAATTATGATTTTTAATTGATGAATAAATTAATTAGAAATAGTTATACCAATATATTATCATATTATGCATTTATTGATCATTAGACTCAATGATTCATTTGACATATAGCTACTGTAATACATGTTAATGGTCAATATGTAAACTTGAAATTATCATTAACAGACTACCAAGGTTTCCCCCAAGTTTCCCTGGGGGAAACTAAAAAAACCTTCTTGAGGTTTCCCCTAACCAACCCTGACTGGTGTGGGAGTATAATTAATCAAATCAATTTTTGCGTGGAGTGATTTCATACTAACTGAACTAATTGGCGTGGGCTTGGACGTACTATTACACATGGGGTCACTGAAATTTACCATGACACAAATATTAAAGCATGTACTTACTCACTATTTTGTGAGCACTTCTAGTGCAAATGGAGAGAAATATCTTTCTTTCTCCTATGCTACAATATTATTTTAAATATTTTGGAGAAATTTTGTTATTTTTTGAGAGAGCTGGAGAGACAGACAAATAGAGACTTTAAGAGCCATACTATTTTATTTGGCCATAAAATACTGTCTGGTCTGTACTATTAAAGAAAAAATCCTCCGACTTATCAGTGGAATTTTTCTCTTTGTAAATAGTATTCTAATTCTAGGAAATGCAAATACCTAAAATGAAGTTAATAAACTATTTATAGAGTAATGAAAGTTAAATAAATAATAATACATAAAAAAACACAAACACAATTGGAGTTCACTGAAGAATTTGCATGTGTGTTTACAACTTTACGCTATGACTGGTTGACAACTTCACTGCTACTAATTAGAAGAACACTAAAGGAAACTACAAGAGAGAGAGAGAGACAGACTAAAGAAAAGTCACTAGAATTTAATCATCACATATCTACCTATTCAGTGCTGAGCAAATAAAACTAACTTCAACACAGTACCTATGTACAATCAATAAATATGTATCTATGTTTGGTTTAAAACAACAAAAGACTTATTTCATATCATATTTGTAAGATGTGATTGTATATGATAAAATCTAATAAAAACCAAATAAACCAAAAAAGCCAATGGTTTTTATTGCTCAAAAAAAAAAGAAAAAAAAACCTGGTTTAAACCAAGTGTTTGGTTTTTTTGTTTTTTATTTTTTTTTAAATCCACCCTGCTCCCAAGGCTCTGTATAGCTCTCCCTTGATACCGTCAGGGAAGGGCTGCTTCCCACTGCGCCAGTCTGCAAAGCGTGTCCATGTCGCCGAAGATCTTCGGAGACATATTATGAGGGAAAATATATCTTTGTAAGATCTTGGAGACATTTTTCTAATTAATTCCTATGTTTACATGTATTTATTGGAGACATTTTACAGAATTCTGGTCATTTTGGAGACAGCTTTTAAAATCTTTGGAGAAATTGTCCTCTAAATAAAATCTTGGAGACAGATTTGCCACACTTTGCAGACTGGCCACTGCATATCCTCCTCAGTCTTCACTCCACATCTCCTCTCTCAAGTTTCAAACCAGTTCCTGCAGTCTGGTAGGGCCCTAGTTTAAGAGTATGTACCAAGTCGCCGATTAATTGTAGACTTAAATTTGTGAAAATAAGTATCTTTCCCATACATAGACGACTAATGAGCACTTTAATTAGATTTAAAATTAAAATTGGCGACTCAAGAATCATAATAAACGGCCGAACGCATCTTTGTTGAAATGTAAACAAAGCCGCCATTTTGTTTTGATATGGAGCGATGTATATCAGTTTTCTGCGAAAGATTGCTATCTCTTGTATGAATGATGTCATCAGTTTAATTTGATGCTCCCTGACTAATTATCGGAAAAAAAAATGAATAACTTTGAAAGAAAGTCTATGGAGTTTACTATCAACAATGGTCTATATTATAGACCATTGAATATTCAAAGATATCTAATTCAAAGATAACTAATTAAATATTATATCAGTTTGTATATCTTTTATGTATGTTTGTAATATAGTCTATGACATCACGGTATGTCTCTCTGTGATTGGCTGGTATCAGTTGTATGCCTCTCTCTGATTAGCTGATACGTTCTCAATTATTCACCCAATATAACCTATATATATATATTAAGGGATGTTTACTTCTGATAATTAGGTAGGTACCATGTAAGTGTGACAGGAAGGTCGACAGTCTAGTGAGAAAATAGATCCAGGTCACCATATCTAAGATACTTATAAAAAGAATTTTGACTTCCTAGTGAAGCTCTAAAAACTTCCTCATGCTTCATGTCTGATGCATGTGTATCTTTTGAGACTATCAATGAGGGATTTGCTGGTTTTTTACAGGTTTTTCAACTCATTTCACCCCTCAATAGTCATCAATATACAGGCGACTTTGTACATACTTTCCAGTCTGTATTTGGTGCTCAAAATTCCACTGACTTTTCAAAAAAGCTGAAAAAATCCACCATAAATTTGGCTGATCCACCAACATTTTACCCATTTTTCAACCGAAAATTAATGGTAACAGAGGAATAAATAGCTAAAAATCCACCGACTTTGATAGAATATTATTTTCAATGGAGAAAAATTCCATTGACAAGTCGGTGGAATTTATCATTAAATACAGACTGGCATACTTTTAAAACATGGGGTAGGTCCAGCCGTCCAGGTAATAAGGCATGGTGAGTTTGTGACAGTTATTTTGAGCCCTTCAATTGCAAATGGCGAGAAATATCTAGTTTTATCCTATGCTACAAATTACAATGTTATTTTGGAGAGAATTTATGATAATTTGATCATTTTGGAGAGAAATTTGGTGATTTTTCATTTATGGAGAGCTGGAGAGACAAATGGAAAGTTTATGAGCCATACTATTTTACTTAGGAGTAGGTATAATAATATAAGATAATAGGTATTGATGACTGTCAACTTTCAAAATTGGAATTAAATTGTCGACTGACGACTGCATAGCTAATTTTTATGGACTTATTCTTGAAAAAAAAAAAGATAAATTGGCAACTCAATGAACATTCTCTGAAACTAGGGTAGAGGCTAGGAATGTAGAATCCAGTCTGTATTTGGTGCACAAAATTCCAGTCTTTTTGAATTTGCTGAAAAAATCCACCATGAATTTACAGTAATTTGGCTGATCCACCATCATTTTACCCATTTTTCCACCGAAAAATAAATAGCTATAAATCCACCGATTTTGCCAGAATATTATTTTCAATGGAGAAAAATTCCACCGACATGTTGGTGGAATTTACCACAAAATACAGATTCTCAGATTCATGATTGACATTGAATCTCTGAACTGTGGGCCATATTTCAGAGGCTAGAAAATTGTAAGCCAATTTTTGAGACAAAATTTCTGATTTCACAAAAATTCTGAGCCAAACCAATTTTGCTCATTTTTTTAAGCTTTCAAGCCAAAATTCCAGTCAGCAGAATATGGGACATTTTTAACATTTTCTGTGCGAACAATCCTTAATTTCCTCCTATATTTACATGTGTTTTCCAGATTGTATTAGGTGGTAAATTCCAATGATATGTCGGCGGATATTCAATTTCTCTAATAAAAAAATTCCTGTAATGTCGGAGGATATTTAGCTAATAATTCCTATAATACCATTAATTTATAGAGGGGAAACTGGAAAAATGTTGGGAGGACTAGACAAATTGATAAAAAATATTGGCAGCTAGCCTATTTCTCATATTTTTGAAAAAGTCAGAGGAGTTCAGTGCACATGCACCAAATACAAACTGGTGTATTTTTACAGAGAACAGAAGTCAAAATAGAGGATTTCTTAGAGAACAGTTTACCAGTTCCTGCAGTCTGGCCAAGATTCACATGGGAACTGTGAATATCAGAACATAGGAATTTATTCAAAATTTAAAGCCAATCAGACATATCTGAGTTTTGACCTTTTATAATCTAAGCCAATTAATTGGCTTTAACTGACATAGGGTGTTTGTGCCAGTAATCGGTCACTTAAAGGATAAATTACAAACAAATACCAATAACAAGTCACATATAAACGCTACCAACGCGATGTAACTATCATAAGAAAGCTGGAATTTTTATCTTTCCAATCGTTTTACACATAAACATATTTATGTTATTACTTATGCAATTAAAAGTAAAAATGTCCCATTAGTCTAAAATGCTAGTAATCGTCATAGCAATATCTATGTTCGGTCACTTCCAATTCTATTATCGTCAGGTGGCCAATCATAAGGAACTAATGTTCGCCATGCTTGTTTATTAGTGACTGATTAATATAATAGTATATAGTATAATTAGTCTCCCGCTTCTAATTACTAGTAATAGATTTAGTCATACCTAATATCTATAAAATCAAGGTGTATTCTTTTTATTAATGTATTTCCTACTGTACTAAGTAATAGTAAGTACCTATTATGTTTATATTATTATTATCTACCCATACACACAATCAAAAACTTCGTCATGGTTAAAAATATGTTATATTCTAGTGTTGTCATTTCATTCGAGAGTTTGAACATGTTATACATTGTTGTTTGCCATACACCAGAATTGAAAACTAAGTTATTTTATATAAATGTGATTATTTATTTACAAAAACTGAAGCTCCTACAACTGCCACCTTCTACATGCAAGAGGAAATAATTACCCTCTTTAAGAATCAACGGCTACTTTAAATTCTAAGGTTTATCATATATTTGATTCGTCTGCCAAGTATACATAGATTATATTCAGATGTTTTAAAATTGACAATCAATGCTTAATTTATTCATTTCTCAGAAGACTCAGATTGGTATTCAGTAATATCTATTAATTTAGTTATCCAGCCAGCAGCCTCTATACATTTTCTATGATTAGAATAGTTCTGAAAAAAGGGGTAACTATTTTAAATAAAAGCAAGCCGTAATTGTCATGCGCATTTCATGTCTATATAGTTGCAGATATCTTAGCCTTATTATAATGCTAACTATAATTCTATAACACATTTTATTTACTGAAAAAAATTATTTTGAAATTGCTTTACCTCTATTAGATTTTCATTAAAATAGTACCAAAGCTAGGTTCCTAACTTCCTAAGTAATTTTCAGCCCCTAAATAGCTGTTGCTTTGTTTAAGTTTAAACTGGACATAATTTGAATGTCTCCTTAAAAAATAAATGCCGTCTACATTCCCTCTGGTTTGCCCTCTTCCACTATTGTGATGTAGATTCAACCATTCTTTGTCGCTATCAATGACGTCACAACCTGGAGTGGAAGTCCTGTTTTCTATTGACTCTAAATCCTTCTGATTGAATTTTACGTATTTTGGTTATTGACAAACGCCATATATAATTCACGTGACACTATATAAGTGGGTATTATTATGTAAAATATCTATACATTTGACGTTAAAGTAATCATATCTTGTTATCATATGTAATAACTAATAACGTATTTTATTCGGAAAATATACAAGCGTAACTATCTCAAAAATTATTCATTAATGTTATCGGTTAATGTAACGATCTAAATTAATGAGTTAAAATACCAGTTTGTTATCGGACGCATGACGGGAAGTCTTTCCAGTAATCGTCAGGGTGGACGGATGAATTCTTTGTTTAATCGGCCAGTCTGTCTGAACATTAAAATTAGATGTTCTGATAATCTAGTGATCGGACTAACATCTTAAATAAAAAGTAAGTATTTGTTTGTTTAGATTTTAAAATGCACTGATAGATAGTAAATTGTACATCTAGAAAAACATACACCTGGTACATTAAAAGCTACTGAAACACCTTTAGGAGTTTCAAAGAGAAACCATTCTCTTACGAAAAATACAACAAACTGACCGATAACTTGACTTTCCAACAATGATTGGAAGCTACCTGTTAATTTGTGTGGTTAAATGATTAGAAAGAATTACTAATCAATTATAGTGGTTGATTCTTTAATAACTTAGTAGGTATGCCTCTATTCTTTAATATATTATATAGAAAATTATACTTAATGTGTCTGCTATTCCGATTACTAGAGGTATGCCGATTACTGGCACAAACATTCTACTCTCCAAGTAATAAAGCATGTCCAAACTCGCCATTTTAATGGCGAGTTTGTGACAGTTTATTTGAGCCCTTCAATTGCAAATGGCTAAGTAAAATAGTATGTCTCATAAACTTGCCATTTGTCTCTCCAGCTCTCTCCAAAATTCAACAAATTCTCTCCAAAATGATCAAATTTTTCATAAATTCTCTCCAAAATAACATTGTAGCATAGGAGGAAAAATAGATAAAACTCGCCATTTGCAATTGAAGGGCTCAAAATAACTGTTACAAACTCGCCATTAAATGGCGAGTTTGGACATGCTTTAATACTTGGGCAAATGGCGAGTTTTATCTATTTTTCTCTTATGCTACAATGTTTTTTTGGAGAGAATTGATGATAATTTGATCATTTTGGAGAGAATTTGTTGAATTTTGGAGAGAGCTGGAGAGACAAATGGTGAGTTTATGAGACACACTATTTTACTTGGCCTACTCTGTAACCAGTCTGCAGAATATGGAACATTTTTCCAAGACTCTCTGTGGGAGTTTTTGATTGAATTTTAGAAATTTGAGATCTCTGCGGGAGTTCTTGAATTAATTCCTATGTTACCATTAATTTAGCTGCGGGAGATTTTGAATTAATTCCTATGTTACCATTAATTTAGCTGCGGGAGATTCTGAATCTGCTACAGAGAGTCAGAGAATAACTCCCTCTCAAATAAAAATCTCTGCGGGAGAAGAGACACAATCTGCAGACTGGCTCTGTAACATCATAACATCATTAACATGGACAGTAGGGACCAAGTAATAAAGCATGTCCAAACTCGCCATTTTTAATGGCGAGTTTGTGACCCAGAGTGGAATAATAACTCATATCAGATTGACTAGTAACTCTGTTAGGAATTTAGAATGAACAAAAATTACTCATTTTAACCCTTAAAAATGCAGAAATCAGTAAATTATTTTATAAATTTCAACTCCGCAGTGAAAACTAATGTAAAATAAGTCATTTAAGCTTCACAATTGGGCTTGTTGTGATGATAAACATCACTGATGGGAATGCTGCGAATGCATGAAGTTAGGGAGTAACTCTGTTAGAATTTATGTTTTCCAGTCTGGTTTGTGACAGTTATTTTGAGCCCTTCAATTGCAAATGGCGAGTTTTTTCTATTTTTCTCCTATGCTACGATGTTATTTTGGAGAGAATTTATGATAATTTGATCATTTTGGAGAGAATTTGTTGAATTTTTGGAAAGAGCTGGAGAAACAAATGGTGAGTTTATGAGACATACAATTTCACTTGGAGTAGGGACTACCCAGTCTGTAAAAGATGCATGAAGTTGTGAATTTTATCTGGGCCCTGGCAAGTTGGCAACTACGGTCTACGGACGTCGGACAGTAACGGACTATTGAGGCCTTAAAAATAGTCTCCGACTCTCCTGAATAATCGGGTGACAATTTTCCAATTTATTCCTATGTTTACATGTAATTATTAGAGTCTTTTGAGATTTGAGGCCATTTTGGAGAAAAATTTGAAAAAATTTGGAGAGAAATTGCCTCAAAAAATAAATATCTGGAGACTGATTGTGCATGCTTTGCAGACTGGTCTCAGGGTCTGTAAGATAAAGACTGTAGGTACTAAACTACTAATATTGTTTTTGATACATGTGAGAACTAACTTAATTTCTCTCATAACTAACTCTATTGATCTAAAAGAGAAAGGAGTTTAAATAGGGCTTACTGGAAAATTGCAAGCGTCTTCCAATAACTACGTAGGAAGGTATAAGCCACAGCTGCCAATTTGCCAAATAAATTACATGACTGATCGTGTTTGAACAACAATATTGAGAATTTCCCCAAACACACGTATAATTACCCTAAAAAGAGTAAAAGGGTTTTGTTAGTCTTTCAACCAGCCTTTTTACTAAGCTCCTCTTACTCTTTCCATGAGATTTTGAATCATATAAGAAAAATTATATAGTTTTTATTTATTTTATTGGTATCCATGATACCTGCAAGTATCATGGATACCGATTAAAATGATACCTGCAGGTATCATATGGATACCAACTAAAATGGCATCTGCTGGTATCATGTATACCAACTAAAATAATGAAAAACTATATCATCGTTTTTTTTTTATTATTTGATTCAAAAACTTTGTGTAAAAAGTAGGAGGTGCTTAGTAAAAAATCTGATTGAAGACTTAAAAATCCTGCGTGTGTACGGCCCTTTACACTTTAGTTTACAGGATAAGTATTGTTGAGAGAAAAGGTTATGTTACTAATGAATTATTGAATTAAATTTTGTTTGTGCTTTGAAATTTATAAATTAATTTCGACTTCATTAAATATCTTTTAATATATTGGGAATCAAATTACGAAATCTACCTAAAGTGAAAAGATTTTCAATTAGGAAATAATATTCCAAATTTCCAATTGCACTATATATTATTATAGGTAGGTACTGTTTTATATATTGTGTAATATAAGATAGTATATATAGGTACAACTACAAAAAACAGCAGTGGACGTAGAAAGGACAGTAGATAATAATGAAGTAGCGGCTATTCAACTTTGGCCACTGTACTGTGCTTCGGCCCATTATATTTTTAGCAGTCATTAACTCACTGAAGATATAGTCTGACGGTATCGTATTAGGTATAAATATGTTTTATGAACTTTTATCACTGTATAAAAGGCGGTGTAAGTAAAATCAAACATTTGCTAAATGTTTTAATGGAATCGGCATAATATTTAAGCAATATGATATACCTTATTTATCTAAATAATGATTATTTTAGAAAAATTAATTCGATTCTTTTGAAAAGCTCCATCTAGTATCATGACTACTGACTAGTAGATCAAGTCTTTTCTTCTGTCTTCATATTTATGCATACAATATTCACATTTACTATCACAATTTATAGATATAGTTTATTAGTTAATATAGCATATTTATTTCTGAAAATCGATTAGACATTGCTAATATTTACTTTATTAATGTTGATGAAATAAGCGCCATCTTTCGGATTTTTGACCAAAGTTAGGGGAGAACCGGGTGAGTTCGTACATCGGGTGAATCCGTACAGGGCCATAACTCAACACCTGTTATGTTCTAACCCGTTTAAATTTGAGTGATTCTATACATTATAATAACAATCAGTTTGAAACAAGTTTCAGCGCGTGACGGTGTAGTATGTTCCTTCGGTGAGAGATCATATATTTTTAGCATTTAAATGTAATTTTCTCACTACTTGAGCTAAGCCATAGCAATTATAATTTACTGTATAAAAACTTTATATGGAATACTAGTATTGACTAGGATATTCTTTACGAATGTAAACGTTAACATTTAGTTAAAATTCATTAATATTCAATGTATTCCATTTTGAAAATTACATGGCGGTGTGTCATCGTACAAATATGTACGGTTTCACCCCATTATGTACGAATTCACCTCTATATTTATTTTTCATATATGTATGCCGATCCATTATATACACATTAAAGAACGGAACAGTATTATTCCTGTGATGTGGAACAGGCATATAACGTATCGAAAATTGGAACATCAGTACCTAAAGCTGCAAAATTAAATAAAGCTCCTCCGATGACGCTGTAAGATGCCACAAAGAGATTCAGAAATAATTCAGAATTTGATGAGCATAAATTAGAAAAGAGAGTTTTTACCAGCGAAATATCAATGGACGGCGCTATTCCGAAATATGCTGAGAATAGTTCAAATTATTATAAGCGCAAGCAAGTATAAAATGTGCCATCCACAGAGCCTGCTCCTACTTCACCATCCACCAAGCCTGCTCTTTCTTCACCATCCACCGAGCCTGCCCCTACTTCACCATCCACCGAGCCTACTCCTGCTTCACTATCCACCGAGCCTGTACCTACTTCACCATCCTCCGAGCCTTATCCTACTTCACCATACTGAGCCTGCTCCTGCTTCACCATCCATCAAGCCTGCTCCTACTTCACCATCCACCGAGCCTGCCCCTGCTTCTCTATCAACCGAGCCTGTACCTACTTCACCCTCCACCGAGCCTTCTCCTACCGACCCTGCTCCTGCTTCACCATCCGCCGATCTTGCTCCTGCTTCACTATCCACCGAGCCTGTACCTACTTCACCATCCTCCAAGCCTTCTCTTACTTCACCATACCGAGCCTGCTCCTGCTTCACCATCCACCTATCCTTCTCCTACTTCACCATCCACCGAGCCACAACCAGACCCCTCTAGATTGAATGTTTCATTTTTAAGATTATCTTTTGAAAACATTCGGCCATTCTCATAGGCTCCTCCTAGAAAGAGCGACAGAAGAGGCAGATAACCAAGAAGATCAATGATAACAACTGATACACTAGAAAGAGAGTTACTGAAAGAGAAACAGATTTCAAAAAAGCAAAGCGTAGACTAACGATTGAAATTGACGCTCTATGTATAATCTAGTTTGGAAGACATCGGTGATGAAGCCTTTTGTGATATTTTTTTATTTCAAAAGGGCTTTAGTCAATTGTAAGGAAACGACATTCAAAAGTTTTGTAATATTTTCCATAAAGGTTATGAAATTCTTACTGAATTTTCCCTTTTTTCCACTTTTTTAGTACTGTATGGAGTGATGCTCTGCTTGTACGAACTCACCCGCACTTCCGGGTGAGTTCGTACACACAAATACATCTCATTAAAATCGATATTAAGAGAGAACCATAAGGTTTTAAATAATTTAGTTTATAGTTATAACCAGTTGAATACCTATAAATTCGATTGTGAGTTAGAACGAACTTGTATCCCGTATAGTTAAGATTTTATAAGCCTTGAAAGGAATAATGTACGAACTCACCCGGTTCTCCCCTATATTAAATAAGGACCTTATTTCAATCAAAAATAAAGAGATTTCCGCTGTAATATTTCATATAAATAACTATTTATTGTCTATCTATGATTCTATCACATTATATTAATCTAATTCGTATGAAAATTAGACGCAACACCTTTTTAATTGGCATCTTGATTGTTAAAATATAATGTTAACTTTTTCTCTCAACTAGTTTTAGGAATTATGGGGGGGGGGGGGCATAATTCCTAAATTGAGTTGAGGAGAGAAAAAGTTGAAATTATAATTTTACTCCTACACTATAAATCTTCACTTGTTTGAAATCAAAGTTTTTATCCGGATAGGATAGGTCTCACTTAAGGATAGACCCCACCCAAGAATAGGTCCCATTCAAATAGGACCCAATGTACAAAATTAGTAGAGGATTTATGATAGATTATGATTTAAATACATAGGGGAAGATGGTCATCAATGGGACACTGGGAACAATGGGACATGCCGAATAATTTTTTCTGAGGGTAATTTCTAACAACATCTTAGTGGTAAATTAGGCACACTTCAGTGCATTTACTCGCATAATTGCATTCAGCGGTTTTAGTGCAGTCAGCTCTGCGTAAAAGCGAAAACGTCTTTTAGAGGTGGGAAAACTAAATTTTTCGTACTTTGTTTCAATTGTTATAAATTTGTTAATTTAACATAAAATGCTTACGGCATTCTTCTATAATATAAAATAATATGTAAAATATGATCAATTCGATCATACATGAAAGGATTGCCTATATACTTCGGTATAGTTGAGCCTCTAACCCGGACCCAATGTTTTGAAAATGGCGTCATGTGATCATTGGGACAGCATATTTGGTTAACATTGAGACTAGTGCTCTATCGTCAACCAAACTGTATAGTTATTCTATATGAATCAATAAATATCTATTTTGATACAATAACGTGAACTGTACGCAGCTTCAGGGCTTCTTGTAGAAACAGAACCCATGATCAGGGACTTTCGACCATGATCAGGGGTTTTAGCAATCTGAGTTCATCACAAAGCACAGCATAGAAAACAAATTTCGCATAATAAAAGAAAAAGACGCAGCATGATTGCAACGGATCCACCAGCGAAAAAATAGATTTTTGCCGGTGCCACTAAAAATATAAGACCTTCGAAATCACGTCATATAAAGTGTCCGTAGATGGCCTGTAAACTCTAGTTCTTGGTCTGGCACAGAATTTTTAATATAACTGATCCATTCGTCTGAAGAAGTGGACGAAGATATGCTCTCTTGGTGAACTTTGAACGTTGAAAATAAAGGTTTATGTTCTTGTAGAGTTTGAAGTGACTTCTAAAATGCATTATGTTGGTGTAATTTTCTAAGACAAATGAAAAGATAAATACGAAACATTCAAGTTAGGCGAAAATTCAAGTTTAATGAGTCTCATTTTCCAAACGTACCTGTCATGGCATCGGTGTAGCTAGAGATATTAAATTAAACTGATATTATATTAACCAACTAAGTGTGGGACAACAGACAGGGACTGTTAATAGCATCCATGTAACTACGTTGTAAACATATTATTTCATAAAGGCTATATCGCTTAGTGCGGTGCACCGGCAATTGGGCCCATAGCAAATGAGCCCCACGACAATTGGGCCCCAGACAATTGGGCCCCAGACAATTGGGCCTAAGATCATCGCTACTGTAATAACTAGGTTTGTGACAATATGCTTTTTGCATTAAAATAAAGAATACTAGATCCTAATATGAAAAAAATATTCTCGTTATGAAAAATATTTTCTCGTTATTAAAAATATTTTCTCCTTATTAAAAATATTTTCTTTTCTCGATATAAAAAATATATTCTCCTTAATAAATATATTTTCTCGTTATAAAAAATATATTCTCCTTATTGAAAATATTTTCTCGATATAAAAAAATATATTCTCGTTACGAAAAATATATTATCGTTATGAAAATATATTGTTTTTATTAGAATATATTCTTCACATGAATAAATACTACTTTTATGAAACTATATAGGTATAGCTATTATACTTTTCTGTTCAGAGATAGATCATGAAAGGCAAAATAATTTTAGATATCGTAGAAATACTCTATAGTGAACTCCTGTGTAGTGAATGAGTTAGGATGTAGCTAATAAAAAGTAAGAATATATGTATTTTAGAAGAAGAAACAATATAAAATAAGAATGTAGATTTTTTAGTAGACCGTTGCTCACCATGGCATGCCGAAATTATACGATTATTTAGAGCTAAATTAATTAATTAACTACTTTGTCTAAACATGTTCAGTGTTCAATTGTAATTTTTTTAAATTTATATTACAATGTGTATTCTCATAATATCAATTTATCCCAACAACTACTCAATTGTCTACGTTCAATGTAACGAATAACCTTTAAAACTGAACGATATACTGTTGTACACGTATACTACACTTTAATTCCATATGTCATATGACATGATTCAAGTTAATACGACTCATTTAAATCTTCATAGATTTCCATTACATCGACACAGGAGATTAGTATCTAGTATAATTTAAGTAGCTTTCCAATGTATAATATCAATCGAATTATAGCACTTCCATGAATTAAAAAAATATATAATATATTTCTTTTCAAGAGAATGTAACGCCTATTTCAAAAATAATACTGTCACAAACATAGTAATAACAAAGTAACACTTCTTTATTGTATCTGCTGTTCCAATTTTTATGCAGGGCTCAATTGTTCGGGGCCCAATTGTCGGCGGGCCCAATTGCCGGGCCACGGCTCAGCGCGCATCCCTTCATGAGGTTTGATAGTGAAAAATACATACTCTTAGTTATTTTTGATATATTAATTAGGTATAGGGGAAGGTGGTCATCAATGGGACACCGGGCACAATGGGACAAGCTCAATATCTTTTATATTTTAGAATGATTTTGTTAAGCAAATTAGTGGTATATTTGAAAGACGTCAGTACGCCCACTCGCATTATCGGGAGGGGTTGTGCTGCAGTGAGTTCTCCTGAAACCCGAAAAATTGATTTTGAGGTATGTTTAGTAAATATTTCAATGTCTGCTTATTTTGTCATAGCTAAGTTCATTAACTGAATATGATTTTACTAATTATTTATGATATTAAGCTATTTATTGACTAAATATTGCCAAACAAAGAGAGTGAGCATTGTTTATGGTTTAGGCTCTGCATACCAAAATGTCAAAAATAATGCTAAGTTCATCAATGGGACAGTAGATTTGGTCATCAATGGGACAGTGTCCCATTGATGACCAGTGTGTCCCATTGTTCACCATCATTTTATAAATAGTCATTTCTCTTGCATATAACATAGTCTTATGTTAATTGTAGAGGATTTAAACATTAATTATTGATTTATTCTAGGTACACCATGGGTCGCCGTGACATAAAGATCAGAACTCGAGCCACATTCTCAGATGAAACTATGCGAGAGGCAGTAAACCTTGTTCTTAGTGGAGAATCTCTCAGAAAACTAGCTGAAATGAAAGAGATCAAGAAAACTACGCTACACCGATATGTTAATAAAGCAAGGACCCAACCACAAGATCAAATGGCATTCGTGCCTAATTATTCGGTTCGCAGAATATTCACTAATGAAGAAGAAAAATCTCTACAAGATTATATTATTGATTGTTCTAAAATGAACTATGGACTGACCAGACAAAGCATAATGCAATTGGCATATGAATTAGCTCTGAAAAATGGCAAATCTATTCCTCTAAATTGGACCACTAATAGAATTGCTGGTAAAGAGTGGTTAATTTGCTTCATGAAAAGACACTCTTCGCTGTCATTAAGGCAACCTGAAGCCTGCAGTCTTGGCAGATCTATTGCATTTAACAGACATAATGTTCAAATGTTCTTTGGAAAACTTAAAGAAGTGTATAATCGTAATCCTTCATTTTCTAACGGATCACGTGTTTACAATCTTGATGAAACAGCTACTTCAACTGTAGTCCAAAAGTCTCAGAAGATCGTCTCACAAAGAGGGATTCGACAAGTTTCACAGGTATCTAGTGCTGAGCGTGGAACATTGGTAACGACATGTTGCATTATTAATGCTCATGGAAGTTATCTACCTCCTGCCATGATATTTCCACGTGTACACTTTAAATCGTACATGACTAATGATGCTCCTCCTGGTACTTTGGGCTTGGCAACCCAATCAGGCTGGATGAACAGTGAACTTTTCTTGGGAGTAATGAAACATTTCATCAAATGCACGTCTTCTTCAAAAGAAAATCCTTCTCTTTTGATATACGATAACCATGAATCACATTTATCTCTTCCTGTGCTTGATGAAGCAAAAAAATATGGTGTTACCATATTAACCCTTCATCCCCACTGCAGCCACAAGATGCAACCATTGGATGTGTCCATCTATGGGCCATTTAAAACGCATTATGCAGCAGCTATGAATTCAATGATGATAACGAAGCCGGGTGTACCTATAACAATATATGATATTGCAAAATTAGTGAATACTGCTCATCAGAGAACACTGACTCCGTCTAACATCATTTCGGGTTTTAGAAGAACTGGAATTTTCCCTTATGATGATGATATCTTTCAAGATGATGACTTTGCCAGTAGTTACGTGTCTGATAGGCCAGATCCAATTCAACCGGAAGCTCCAGAACTGGCAATAGAGCCACAATATGCAGTTGATACCGATGCTTCAACATCAGCAACTGTTGCTGTAGGACCTATGCCTGTTACATCACCATCTACGGCTGTTGCAACAACGGCTTCATCATCTGTATTTGTTGGTTCACCATTAAAGATTGGAGCTTCTCTGGCTCTATCACCTGTAAGTTCATTCGTATCGGCTCAAGAGATGAAGGGCTATCCAAAAGCACATCCAAGGAAACATCTTGATCAAAATAGAAGAAAACGAAGGAGCATGATTGTCACTGATACACCTGAAAAGGAGGAGCTGGCAGGCTCTAAGAAAGCTAAACAGGCAATTCAATTCTCTGATCATTCATCTGACAATATGGACGAAGAAAATTTCTATGGGATGCAAGGATTTATTCCCTTGACTAAGCAACCGACTTTAAATGATTATGTCTTAGTGGAATTTGATACAACTCCAAAGACCTATTATGTTGGTATCATTACAAAACCACAGGATGATGATAGAGAATGTGAAATTTCATATTTAAGGCGAAGACAAAAAAGTCTTCAATTTCATTTTCCACCTGTTAAAGATTTAGCCTCAGTTAAAGTAGCAGACATCAAAGTGATTTTGAATGCGCCAAAATTGTGTGGGACAACGAAGAGACAGAACTCAAACTTGCAGTTTGATTATAACTTTAGTAATATAATGGTTAGGTAAATGTCCCATTGTGTACTAGGACCTGTCCCATTGTTCAACAGTGGTGGTGAACAACGGGACATTTATTTTTCATTTTTTGAACATTAATTTCTAGTCAACGGAAAGAGTGATATTATTTCTAGTAGCCTTATTTTATAGAAGAATATCTATATTTGGTTGAAATATATTTTTTTCTTTTGTAATTCTTATAATAAAGAAGTTGTTTACGCTTTTGTGATTTTTGTCCCATTGATGACCACCTTCCCCTACAGGTAACTCTCGATTTATCCACATCTAAATTAGTCACTCTCCCGATTTATATGGTTTTGTTTGCCTGGATTAGTCCACACCATCTTGATTTATCCACCTTTCGCGTTTGTCAAGTTTTCTTCAATATTTATTTAAAAAAATTATCAAATGAAATTTTGTAAACGAAAGCTGTTATTGCATATGTTACTCTGTTCAATGTTTGTTGGTTCGATATATGGGCCAATATGTTCTCAAATGACAGTTTTCCAATTTCTTATTAGTTTCAAATTATATTCGTGTACCCAGACTAATTTTATAGTATCTATGATCATTAAAATTACTAAATTAGTAAAGTTTATTATTGGAAATGTGAAATTAATAAAATGTGAACAAATATTACAGATACATTTTTCTTTACATTTACCTGTGGAAGAAGAAAAAAACAGAAAAATAATTAGTATTAAAGAGAAACTAGAGATT
Source organism: Caprella mutica (assembly GCA_947561585.1). NCBI lineage: Eukaryota > Metazoa > Arthropoda > Malacostraca > Amphipoda > Caprellidae > Caprella > Caprella mutica. The sequence goes on along the minus strand of CANNZV010001325.1, from coordinate 9,059 downwards.
CTCGAGATGTAGTCGCACATCAATGTAATGAATTAAGACTTATTTTATATTTTAACGCTTATGTTTTCTCCTGTTTACCATCTCAATATATTTTAAACACATATGTTTGTAACGTATAAGAAGAGCATTAATTTTTTTATTTATTTGAATATTTCCGTTTATGTATGTTGTACTCCTTTACTGTAGAAAATTCGAATATTAATATAGGTCAAGTTTTCAATTATTTTCGTATGATTATTCGTATGCAGCGTAAAGTTTCCCCTAAAATAAACAGGTTCTTATTTTCTTTGAAACCAAATATGGTACCTCGATTTATCCGCCATATTTATTTATTGTCCAGTCCCATCCTATATGATACTAATATCGAGAGTTACCTGTATTCCTGTATAACACAAATCACGCGACTAGTCCTATAGTGCCAGCTAAAATGTATAGCTAACATATATAGTTGAAATTCAAGTATTTATAGTTAAAATTTCCAATTATGTTGATCAATGCTTATATTACAAGCTTATGGGATTTGAAGCAATTCCTAATACATAAATAATAGCTTATTTTAATTGCACATTCAACTATATAAAGTGATTCTATAATTCATAGATGCTTGCTAAGCATATTCAGATGAATTCACCTCGAAAATACATGTATATTGTAGATGTCTCCAGCTGCTTCAATTATTAGGTATATAAGTTATATACTATTTCCCGAAAATTTATAATCCAAATAAGAATTTGACAGGGTAGTTACCAATGAAAACAATTATTGATGTAAGTGAAAATAGCAATAATTTAGATTAATTCATTAATTGCAGAATTAAATATTTAATCATTCTTATTATGCTTGATTAGCAATATAAATTAGATTGCAATATATAGTATTATATATTGCAATCATATATTGCAAAATATTATATTTGACAAAGAAACTTACTTGGTCATTTTTTTAGATAATCTTTACGTTGGATAGAATTTCTTCAATATTTTTTGATGAGCCATAATTGAATAGCGCTCTATGTAATTTCTCACAGTTCGAACTTTTTTCCTTTATGACAGTCAACCATACTATCATTAATAGTTCATAATTCTCATAATTAGATATTTGACGAACAACAAAACCAAAATTCAGGATAACCGGATATTCGAATTTATCAAAAAGAATTTCGGAGAAACTCGATTTATATAACTCATAAATTTGGTTCAGGAAGTAAAAACATAATAAAAAAATTGGCAAATGAAACTTCCTAGAAATATATAACGCATTTATTGATTTAATTTATAGCACCAATCACGCGGTCTATTTTATTTAAAATAAGATAACATATACTTCACATGGCAGTATATCATTCTATAGTTCATTAACCTGACGTAAAGAGTACACCTCTACTAAAATAGCTCAGCTGTTCTATACGATAGAAGCGTACAATAATTTCTCAGGCAATTACGCTATTATATCCGAGTGATTCATGACAAATGGTAGCAGTGGTCCTTCACGAAATAAACCTCGCTATAATTATAAGCATTAGAAGATTGAGAAAGCAGAGTGGGGAATTGAAATGGTAACCACCTGGCAACAAGGAACCAGTTAAGGTATCTTGTTGCCGAGTACCTAACTCCATTCCATGAAATACAGTCAGTTAAAGCAAGATAGGTAGTGCGGTCATGAGGTCTAATTGTAGTGCAACCATATGTATCATTATTTCTCAACCTGTCATTGGGCCACAGTAGGGAAATGTTCTAATGTATATTATCATCAACTCTATATACTTACAGCCTTTTTTACATTTATTCGTAAATCCATTCTGTGAATGTATACGCATAAATCATGTATTAGAGCCTATTTATGCTATAAATCATTCATACATCTGTAGGTAAATTATGTTATTTGTACCATATTTTATTAAAGAAGGGAAATGTAAATAATGAGTGTATTACATAATATTGTAGAACAAGTTCTAGGATCGTTAATACGAAAATCGCTTAAAATTTGGATTAGTTTTTATTTACATATGTTTTAAAAGTTTTTGATATTTAGTGTGCCCCAATAGTACGAAACACTAATATGACACTGAAGAAAAAGATTGTACGCTCTCTGTTTAGATTTTCAGTAAAACTTTTATGAACAAACGTTGCATTTTCGGTCTTCGTTTAAGTTTCAATGATTAATAGAAGTAGAAAAGGTCTATGTAATTCATTTTATCCTGTTTTCTACAATTATTACCCGACTATTTATTATAAAATATATCGATAATACCTACCTAGCTAACAATCAAAACAAATGCTGTACAATCTATTTCTATGGACCTAAAATTAGTAACAGTGAAGTAAAACGGATGTTGTTGTGTATTCATTACAAAAATCTTTAAAAGTATCTAGATAGGAGATTTGCTATCAAATGTCAGCAAAATGATAAGAAATATAAAATTATTTTATTAGAATTAAAAACAGTAAAACATTAGATGGAGGGGACCTTGAAGTATGTATTTTCATTATTGGGACTATATTTTCGATTAGTAATTTTCATTAAAAATATCCAAAATTTGTAAATGTTAGACTTATATTAATGTAGTTGACCAAAATAATGAAGAACGCGAATATATAACGATAATATTATCAATTTTATCAATTAGATAGCATCATACAAATTTTAGCTTATATACAATCAAGAAATATATGTTGTTCCATGTACAGTCAATGTAAAATGAAATAGGAAGTTTAATATAATTGAATTATAATGTGTTTTTCCAGTACATTCACCACTCTCACAGTGATATAGGAAGTTTGAATTAAGTACAAAATTATCTATAAGGAATCTTATAGTACGAGTTACTTATCTTCTATTTGTATGTAAATTGGCAAGTAGAAGTTTTTCTGTTCATTTCCGGGTTGGATAAGTAAGCGCCAAGAAAAGAGAGTTCTGATTGAGGAGACTCTGTTCAATTAGTCATAATAGTCTCCAAGTTATATAGTTTGAAGAGCATAATTTCAAACTTTCCTTCCAAAACATTAATCTGGTAAAATTTCAAAGAAGCTATTCACAACTTTTACCTCTCTAATCAGCAAACTAAGCAATATTATACTATTCAAACATATTCACTCCGCCTATTTCAGATTATAGTTAGTGTAGTTATTCTCGATTGAATTCAGTATTGAGTTAACTATGATGAACTGAATTAAAATGGTGAAATTATTGAAATATGTTTTCGATTTTATAATGCTGATGGTAATTAGCGAATTATTAAATTCATTGGACTACACTGGAGTATGACCCATATTGCAACAGTTCTGAGAAAATTGCGAAACCGTGGAACATTATAGTAGGTAATTGAGCGACTTCTATTATATATTCATAAATGGATAAGTCATGATTATTTTTAGCTCATTTGTAGTGTTTAATGCTATGTTTTTAGCAACGACTGAATAGGAAATATTATCACTTTCAATATCAAAGAGAAATTATACTGGTAAGAAAATGTATAGGATTTGGGCATGACTTGACAAATCTGAGAAAAAATCTAAATGTTTATGTTGAAGATATTGAAGAAGGAAATAACTGGATTTTACGCAGAGAAAAACAACTTGTAATAGCAAGATATTTTCCTGATTATTTGGTCAAAAAAATAAGGGAATAAAGACTAGAAGTATAATGTACAAAATGAAGTAAGACATAATTGAGTAAAAGAAATAAATTGAAGGAAATTAAATTATTAGATAATCAGCAAAATGAATAAAAGATGAAAAAAAATTCATCGATCTAGCTAAAATGGAAGAAAACAAATTATTAAAAATAATTCAGTTCTATGTACTACTTAAATACGAACGGCGCGGAATGATACTTAAATGTTGTTTACCGACAGTCGCGGAGTAATACAGTTCTATGATGTTTACGTACGAAGCATAATAATACGTAAATATAACTAAGATATATAATAATAATGATATTACTCTACGTCATATCACTGAGAAGTAAATGTCATAATGATTCTGCATGCCTATTCTAAATAATTACTGTTATGATGACGGAAAGAGTAGCAATATACTAATTAATATGAAATGAAGTCATATAATGGTTTGTTGTTGCTTTACGCTTAGATACATAACGATGTACTTCTACCTGGTGCTTCTCGTAGTTAATAATTTATAGGTTTATGATGTCTTGTAATTATTCAAAAGTTTTAGAGAATTCTTTCATTAAAATTAGAAGAATCGTAAAAAATATTGATCATAATATAGTAAATTGCACTTTCTATATGAAATTTGAGAACTTGAATATAAATTCTTTACAGTTATGAGATATAGGGGCAAAGTTTTGTAAATTTTATAGTATAAAATTCATGAGAAACACATTTCTTCGTCAAATTCATTCTATAAAATAAGTATCAATAATCAATATTACATAACGACCTATTAAAATATCTAAAAGAAATATCAACCATAACTCATGCAGATTTAGGTTTATTATTATTTCAATTATTTCTTACATAAAATAATTATGATTTCCAAGATGGACACTATTAGAAAGTAATTTTTGTATCAATCCAAATACAGGACTTGTTTCTTCACTGAAGTACCTTGTAATTTCACCAAGAATAGTCCCAAAGTAGGGTAAATTACAGACCTAGAATTATCAGTAGTAAACCCATATTATTGTAGATGTACACACCGATATCAGAGTCAATTTCAAATTGTGTTACCAGTGATAATAAACTATACATTTCTTTCTCAAGATATGAGTAGAAAAGAATTAGTTTGAACTATAAAACACATCGAAATGTATTTTTAGTAACAACACAATCTAAATTCGAGTCATACATTGATGCTTTTTTATGATAGTTTGTAGATTGTATAGTGTGCCGTGAAAAACTATAGTACCTGTACCGTATCTGTAAAATATAGTTAGGTTTCACTTTTAGTTGAAAATAAATTAGTTTTAGTGTATACTAAGATGTCATAGGAAAAATGTCTTTACTTTATTTGTGTTATCATTATTCACAAGTAGTAAAAATAGAAACAATAATTTCAAATAACTCTTAACAGCTGATAACTAACTGGCATGAAAGTGATATTATTTCATTATTAAAAATGGGCCATGAGAGACTATCTCCAAAAGAAATCACACTTGAGTAGGATTATTGGTAGAAAATATTCTTAAAAACGAATTCTAAAGTAAATCCGAATATCATTTCACTTAGATTTTTACCAAATATCCTTGAAAACTATTAAAATTTGTCAAAAAAATTGATTAAAAATTAATAAATTTTTTCAAAATATCCTTTAAATACCAAATTTCCTTCAAATTCCAACTATAATTTGAATTCTAAATGTCCTTCAAATTCCAAACATATTCTAAATTTCAAATATCATTTAAATTCCAAATATCTTTTAAATTCCAAATATCTTTTAAATTCCAAATGTATTTCAAATTCCAAATATCCTTTAAATTTCAAATATCCTTTAAATTCAAAATATCCTTTAAATTCCAAATATCATTTAAATTAAAAAATATCCTTCAAATTCCAAATATCCTTTAAATTAAAAAATATCCTTTAAATTTCAAATATCCTTTAAATTCAAAATATCCTTTAAATTCCAAATATCATTTAAATTAAAAAATATCCTTCAAATTCCAAATATCCTTTAAATTCCAAATATCCTTTAAATTCCAAATATCCTTTAAATTCCAAATATCCTTTAAATTCCAAATATCCTTTAAATTAAAAAATATCCTTCAAATTCCAAATATCCATTAAATTCCAAATATCCTTTAAATTCCAAATATCCTTTAAATTAAAAATATCCTTCAAATTCCAAATATCCTTTAAATTCCAAATATCCTTTAAATTCCAAATATCTTTTAAATTCCAAATGTATTTCAAATTCCAAATATCCTTTAAATTAAAAAATATCCTTTAAATTCCAAAGATCCTTTAAATTCCAAATATCCTTTAAATTCCAAATATCCTTTAAATTAAAAAATATCCTTTAAATTCCAAATATTCTTTAAATTAAAAAATATCCTTTAAATACCAAATTTCCTTCAAATTCCAAATATATTCTAAATTCAAATATCATTTAAATTCCAAATATATTTTAAATTCCAAATATCTTTTAAATTCCAAATGTATTTCAAATTCCAAATATCCTTTAAATTTCAAATATCCTTTAAATTAAAAAATATCCTTTAAATACCAAATTTCCTTCAAATTCCAAATATATTCTAAATTCAAATATCATTTAAATTCCAAATATATTTTAAATTCCAAATATCTTTTAAATTCCAAATGTATTTCAAATTCCAAATATCCTTTAAATTTCAAATATCCTTTAAATTCAAAATATCCTTTAAATTCCAAATATCATTTAAATTAAAAAATATCCTTCAAATTCCAAATATCCTTTAAATTAAAAAATATCCTTTAAATACCAAATATCCATTAAATTCCAAATATCCTTCAAATTCCAAATATCCTTTAAATTCCAAATATCCTTTAAATTCCAAATATCCTTTAAATTCCAAATATCCTTTAAATTAAAAAATATCCTTCAAATTCCAAATATCCTTTAAATTCAAAATATCCTTTAAATTCCAAATATCTTTTAAATTCCAAATGTATTTCAAATTCCAAATATCTTTTAAATTCCAAATGTATTTCAAATTCCAAATATCCTTTAAATTTCAAATATCCTTAAAATTAAAAAATATCCTTTAAATACCAAATATCATTTAAATTAAAAAATATCTTTTAAATTCCAAATATTCTTTAAATTAAAAAATATCCTTTAAATTCCAAATATCCTTTAAATTCCAAATATCCTTTAAATTAAAAAAATATCCTTCAAATTCCAAATATCCTTTAAATTCCAAATATCCTTTAAATTCCAAATATCCTTTAAATTCCAAATATCCTTAAAATTAAAAAATATCCTTTAAATACCAAATTTCCTTCAAATTCCAACTATATTTTAAATTCCAACTATAATTTGAATTCCAAATGTCCTTCAAATTCCAAATATATTCTAAATTCAAATATCATTTAAATTCCAAATATATTTTAAATTCCAAATATCTTTTAAATTCCAAATGTATTTCAAATTCCAAATATCCTTTAAATTTCAAATATCCTTTAAATTCAAAATATCCTTTAAATTCCAAATATCATTTAAATTAAAAAATATCCTTCAAATTCCAAATATCCTTTAAATTCCAAATATCCTTCAAATTCCAAATATCCTTTAAATTGAAAAATATCCTTCAAATTCCAAATATCCTCGGAAGCAAATTCACCGTATGAAACTAACCAGACTGTTGACAAGAGCGGTTAATCAATTTTCTTTGGTTCTCAACGAAGAGAAAACAAATTTGAATAGGCGAAATTGCATCGTATTATTGAAAAACAAAGTGCTATTTTCGAATAATTAAGTATAGGTAACTATCACCTGTTCTTTCACTGGTTGGTACGCCATTATCAATCTGTTATGTTCAGATAACAAGAAAACATGGACGAAATTGTGCTACATCTCCTGTTCATTCTCATTTTGCCTGCATCAAGTTGGTTTCCTCAGATACTGCTAGAAATAACGCACTGGAATACTTTCTATATTTTGAGATCTAGAGCTATCTATCAATTTTAGAATCTACTTTCTGGAGATTGCACCAACCGAGCACAAAAAGATACGTACGCTCTGTCATAAAATATACGCGCTGTCCCACTTTACACACGGAGAAAGGATTAGTTGAACCAAATCAAATTTGATTTGTTTTTACTTATATGAATAGTTTGATTCGCCCCTACCTACGATGTGAGTTGCAGGTACTATTTAAAATAAGTTAAATTGACGTTGGTTGAAAAAAACATAATCGTTTTGACTCACTCCTAAACTTGAAAAAAAGTAGAGCTGATTCTCAGAATAAGTTAATTTATACACCAGATACATTGAATTAACAGTATTTGTGAGTTGCTACAATACACTCTGTCATAGTTGTTTCAACATACGTTGAAATTCTCAAAACAGTAACTTTTAACTCTCATAGTAAGTTGATTCAATCCATAAAATGAATTCAATCAACTAATGTTTGGTGACACACCACGTCATAGTTGTTTTAACTCACATGAAAACATGAATAAAGTCCAACCAACTCACGTAATAAATTGATTCAAAGCACAAATTGACCACCCAATTAGATACGACTAATATGGGTAAACTTTTTTCTCTCTGTGTATCTACTGTTTCTCAATCTGAGTTCTATCATTTACTCTCTGGTGATTTGTGTTAAATAGTGACAATTATTTTTACCTTCGCAAATTTGCGGAAGGTTATATTTTACCCGGCATTTATTCATTTATCATCTTGTTATTCGCATTACTCAAAAAGTGTTCAACTAAATTGCCTGAAACTTGGTGGGACGATTGGTCAATATGCAGGATTCATTTTGTTAGATTTTGGGAGCGATCGGGTCAAAGGTCAAAGATCGAGGTCAAGGCCATTTATAACTCAATAACTCAAAAAGTGTTCAACCAAAAGGCCTGAAATTTGGTGGGAAGATTGGTCAATGTCCAAAAGTCATCTGGTAGAATTTTGGGAGCGATCCGGTCAAAGGTCAAGGTCATTTATAACTCACTAACTCTAAAAGTATTGAGCCATATTACATAAAACTTGGTGGGACGATTGTTCATTATTCAGTTAGCAGTTTATTAGATTTTGTGAGCGAAAGAATCATTTATAACTCAAGAGTTATTGGATGGTCAAGGTCATTTATAAGCGGCGGAGAAGGTATGTGCGTTTTCAGTTACTAATGATAAATTTGCTGCAGAAATGTAGATACAAATACAGTAGAACTCATCTACAGTGGACTCTTAATTATAGTGAAAAATGTAGAGTCCTGAGTAAGAGCATTACCTCGTATATTGAAACAAATTTCCTTCAGTCTACCATACAATGGCAATTAGTTTTCTAAAAAACTGATGCTATTCAGGGCAGACTAAAGAAAATTTGTTCACTATACGAGGTAATGCTCTTACTCAGGACTCTACATTCACTATAGAGGAGTTCACTATAGAGGAG
>CANNZV010001324.1:165375-235848 GCA_947561585.1 Caprella mutica | reverse complement strand
AAGGAGATAAGAAAGGGACCAAAAATTTAGCAATATTAAAACTAGGAGTGTTATAAGCTGCAAAAATAGGTCTAAATTGAAATTTACTTTTAAAATCAAGCTTGTGAACTTTGGGTAGGCTATACAAAATTCCAGGCCCAGAGCCACTGACATATAACACTGACATAAAACAGTTATATAAAATATAACTATAACTATTATAAAATTCATATGATTTTAGTGAAGAAGTAACTAGTATTCCAAATTCTGACAATTTTTTATGGCATCATTTGACATCGAAAATCTTTTTACAAACATACCTATTCATGAAACAATAGATATCATTTGTAGTAAACTCTTTTCTGATCCATCTTCTACTTTTTTAGGGCTAACTGTCTCATTTTTTAGAACATTTTTAGAGCTTTCAGTTTTAAATAGTTTCTTTTTATTCAATAACAAATATTTTAAACAACTTGAAGGTTTAGGTATGGGACTCCCATTAGGTCCTACTTTCGCAAATATTTTTATGTGCCATCACGAACAAAATTGGCTTGCAGACTGCCCCTCTAATTTTAAACCCTTGTTTTACAAAAGATATATTGATGACACTTTCCTCCTTTTTAAAGATAAATCTCACGTTCCCCTATTTTTAACTTACCTCAATAGCAAGCATAGCAGTATAAATTTTACCTTTGAACTTGAGCATAATAATAGTTTATCATTTTTAGATTGTAATATTCACAGGCAGGACAACAAGTTCCATAGTTCAGTTTTTAGAAAAATTAGTTTTACAGGTTTAGGTTCTAGTTTTTATAATTTTTGTTCCACTTCTTTTAAATACAATAGCATCAAAACTTTAATCTTTAGGGCATGCAACATTAGTAGCAATTTTTCATTTTTTAAGCGGGAGATTTCTTTTTTACGCTCTTTTTTTAATAACAATAGCTTTTGTACTTCACTTTTTAATTAAATCCTTATGTAGTTTTTAAATAGGAATTTTAATAGCACTTATACTGTACCACCCGCTGAAAACATTTTATATGCATCCCTACCATATCTAGGCTACCACTCTGTCAAATTAATACAAGATCTTTCTATTCTTTTTACTAAATATTTTAATGATGTAACTTTTAGATTTGTTTTTACCAATTCATTTACAATAGGCTCTTTTTTTTAATTACAAAGATAAACTTCCTCTCGGCATGCTCTCGTCAATCGTGTATTCCTTTAGTTGCGTGCAGTGCACGTCAGAGTACGTTGGCATGACGTCGCGGCCACTCTACATGAGGATTGCGGAGCATGCTGGGAGGAGTTTTCGAACTAAAAGACCAATTTGCAATCCACCTCATTCATCAATTAGAATTCACACTGAGAGTACTTGCGACTCTCCAATCAAATTAGATCATTTTAAAATTTTAGGTAGTGCAAACAATTTTAAAGAGTTGAGAATTTTAGAATCACTTCACATTTTTAAACGCCAACCAATTTTAAACAATAGTGACAGTTCTTATCCTTTAACTTTCAATTAATTTTTAGTTAGGCTTTTTAATGTTCAATAAATATTAGTGTATGTTTTTTATTTTTTATGTTCCATTACAGATTTTATATTAGTTGATAATGATAGCTAGACTATCGAAACGTCCTGTTTTTTAAAGAAATGTACATTCCAGTACTGGTGTTCCTTTTTATCCTTTGACATTTGAGTAATTGCGATACGTAAATTCTTCTCATTAACCATGTCAGTGGAGTAACTCTCTATTCTCCTCTCGATCACAATGTCAGTGGAGTAAATCTCTATTCTCTTCACGATCACAATGATAGTAGAGTAACTCTCTGTTCTCTTCTCAATCACAATGTTAGTGGAGGGAGGAACTCTCTATTCTCCTCTCGATCACAATGATAGTAGAGTAACTCTCTATTCTCTTCTCAATCCCAATGTTAGTTGAGCAACTTTCTATTCTCTTCATGATGTACTTTCCCCAGCCCCAAGTTTTCTCAGTCTCTTTTATTTCACAGTGAAGTATACTTGAAGAAGTACAGGCCTCTGCTTCCTTCATTAAATTCTCTGTTTCGCTTGAGGCATGCACGGTATATCTGTTGGTCGAGACCTGACATGGAAATAGGAATTGGCTTTGGTTCTATTGTATTTGATTTAGGGTTCCGGAAGATGATAGAAGCATGTAAATGTGAGAAATATATTCCTTTTTTTCTCAATTTCGGGAAAAATAATGAAATTTAATGAATTTTTATTTAATTTAGTTTATTTTCTATTTTTGATAAATTTCATTCCAAAGAGAAAAATCATCAATCGGCGGCTCACCAATCAGGAAATTTGCTCACGATAAGTAAGGAACTCTGATTTATGTTCCAATTTAGTCAATTATCGTCTTCTTTTTCCGATAACAGTTTTAATCTTCAAAATTCCAATAACTCCCACGTATGAAAGTATCGAAATCAATTGAAGAGAGCAATAATTAAGTGATCATGAAAGTAATTTGGACTCAAATACACTTTTCTTAAATCTGTTATTGCAGAAATTATTTCCATATGAAGTGCTTCTTAAAGTTTTTAATTGGTCCGCAACAGAAAAATACTAAGGAGAACTTTCTGAACAAACAAGAATATTAACTTTTCTCAACTGTGTTGTTTTATTCCAATTAGAAACTTTTGTATTCTAATCTAAAAGTCGGAATGAATAATTCTGAAAAGTTACAATATAATTTACAATTGGCTACCAAACTAATTGATGTTATTGTAACTTGTGAATTCTTTGTGATGTCAATTTTAACTGATGTTATTGAATGGCGCACATGAGTTAAGAGAGTTATTTTTTTATAAAATATCTCTCACTAATTTTATCATACAATAGAGTTCCTCAAAATGAAATCTTGTATAGTGAATGTAGTATCCTGAGTAACGAAATAGCCTCTATATTAATGCCTGCTATAAATGGCCATTAGTTTTAGAAAAAAATGGTCATTTCATGGCAGACTAAAAAAGATCGGTTCATTATACACTTAGAGGCTACTTCTTTCAATATTTAGCTTTTGTAGAAAGAAGCAATTATAGAAATAATGTAATTCAATATTTAAAAAAATTGAATGAGTAATGGACTTACTATTTACTTGAATTACAGTTTATGCATACATGATTTGTTGTCATCATCTATTATATAGGCTTGCAGACGTTTCATCGACGGACATTTCGTCGACTAGACGTTTCGTCGAAAAAATTTCGTATAGGGGATAAAAACACACTATAATGTTACAAAACATGTACATTAACAGAATAATGTATCAAAAGATCAAATTATAAAATAGAATAATGTTATGGAGGAATGCTATTAACGAAATTTCAATCGTTTTTCTACTCTATTACTAAACCAAAACTACTCATTAATACCAAATAATTTTTAAGGTAATTGAATATTTTTGGGTCGAGTTACGTTTGCGATTTTTAAAACTTAAAATAATAATTTATGTTTCCTAACAATAAGATTTATATTGTCGGATTTGTCTTTGGCGAGTCATTTTCAGTTGGTAAATGCCAAATGTTCGACTACTGCGAGGGTCCGGTAATTGAGTGGTAATCAAAGATGGAATGGCAAGATTTTAATAAAAAATGCTCTCCGTTGTCTATCGATATTTTAGGTTATTGTTTTTATAAAAAAGTTATTCTTTGATATTATCAGTTGGCTTAAATTATTATAATTTAGCTTAAAATATAATAAATATAATAATAAATTCAGAGTTATCGAATGGTGTCCCATTTTGGAATATTGATCATGTAAGGAAAAAATGTTTCAAATTCTCTCCTGGCTCCGATAAAATTATAAGTTCATTACATAATATTGTAGAAGTTATATAGTAATATAATATTAGTGTTCTCGAAGTACTCAGAAAGACATATTTACCCGAGTAATCACGGAAAGATACTAAAAGACAGTTGTTACACGAGGCTACAATTATAGACAAAGAACTAAATTTAACAATGCTCTTTGTGTGTGGAGTCGTGGACTTAGTCCTTTAGTTTTCAATTTCATTATTTGGTACGACACATATTATAAAGATATGTCTTGTATATAAATTTTTTAAATTACTTTATAAAATAATTTGGTATTAATGAGTAGTATTAGTTTTGTTCTAAAGTAGAAAGACAATTTTAATTTCTTTTTTAGTTGTTTTTGATCGTTTGATACATTCATTATTCTGTTAAAGTACATGTTTTGCAACATTAGAAAGTGTTAACTTCCCCTTTACGAAAATTAGTCGACGAAGCGTCGTGGCGACGAAGTATCTTGTTGACGAAACGTCTTGTTGACGAAACGTCTTGTCGACGAAACATCTTGTCGACGAAATGTCTTGTAGGCGAGACGTCCTGTCAACGAAACGTCTTGTTGACGAAACATCTTGTCGGCGAAAAGTCCTGTCAACGAAACGTCTCGTCTACGAAATGTCCTGTTGACGAAACATCTTGTCGACGAAACGTCCTGTCGACGAAACTTCTTGTCGACGAAACGTCCTGTCTACGAAATGTCCGTCAACCATTATATGTCATCATCTATTATTTGAAACGGTATTGCAGTGAAAAAAAAATATATATGACTTCAGGTCTTCCTTCTTGCTATTGATTTGGTCTATATATTCTAGATATGTGTTTAATTCTTTGCTTTGAACAGACATGAAGTTAATGGTGAATTGGAATTTAAGTTCTGTTAGCATCCTTATTTTCAGAGATGTTTTATGATGGAATTTTTTGTCTACAGTGTGTTCTACATTTAAGGCAGCCATCATTTTCATATATACATATATATCAAAATTCAAATAGACAATTTATATATCAAAGATTGCAATCATATGTAAGATAATAATTAGGCGAAACAGTTATACATTTATATATTACAACCACCCTTATTATGAACTACAACCGTCACTATACGAACAAATGCATCATAATGTCTTCCTATTCCACTTGAAATTTGCTGCCAAGTGTGAGGAGTAGCTGAGTCCCTTGTCTCCAAATCATCCAGGTAGAAAAGTTCAACAGATAAAGGTCTGGTCTGGCTCCTGTCAGAACATCTTTGCCCATAAGAGATGAAATGATCCAATTGTGTGAAATAGGAGGCATTTGATTGCACTGAGTATTGTTGGGGACTCATTGGGGGAAACCTGAAAGTATTCTTCAGCTCACGATAGCAAATTCGATTCCAAGATGAGATAGATATATTGATCTGAGTTCAATTTGACTCCATATTGTAGGTAAGCACCTATGAGAGTGGATATCTTCCAATGACAAGCACATATATCTCGACCAATCACAGACTGTATAGTGAGTATTTTGACGTCTCGTCACATTCTTTCTTATGCTAAGGTTTAATTATTCCAAGGTAGATCATTCTGTATGTTAACAACTTGATGGATGTAAAAAATGAATCTCAATTGTGAACACCAATCTAAGTAACGTGCTTTAAACAATCCTTTATTTCTCAAAATTGTCAGTAAGCTCATGACTTTTCAGCTTCGATAAAGATTTCTAAATTTTCTTGAGCACTCAATTTGCTAGCATTAATTTCTTCAGACAGTTCACAATGAGATCGAGGTGGGTTTCACGCAACTTCTCCTGCGTGTTTTTTTTTCGGTTCGTACGCTTCGCTTTCGGTCTTGCACCTGGTTTATCATAGTTGAATTAGTTTCTTTGAACGATTAATTATCAACTTTTTTGCCATTGATGAGTTAGTCTCAATATCTTTGTATTACTTGTTCGCTATTGTTCGATCTGCAGTCACGATACAAAGTGTGAATTCGAAATCAAGATGCCTGAAATCGGAATAATATGAAACTTGCTTCAAGTGATGCGTGACTTAAAGAATCAAACATTATTTTTCAATAATATATTTTATTATCAATATTTGGTTGCCTGTGAATTATACCATTTTACAACAATTCTGCAATAATAATTATTTCTGCTATATTTTTTCTGAAATAACTTTATACACTCAAAAAATTCTTAAGTTTCTTTTCCTAACTTGTTTGCTATGAAAAATACATATACTGGAGATATTACACTGCAATAAGATTCACCGTTACAGTTGCATCGTAACTTGGTACTATAAAACTGCTAACCATTGCTCTGGTTAAACAATTAGTATCAATATTAATAGAAAAAACAGAGACACAATTTGCTGAAAAATATAGTAAATAAAATAAAAAATATATAAAGTTCCTTAAACCCTAATGAGTTTGACGTGTGTTTTCTATGCACATCCTTTTTAAATTACTTTATATTTTTCGGGACATTCCCTTAAATTTAGCGGACTTCTTCGACTTGTTCCTACATAAATACCAAATATATTTTTGTATTTAAAAGCTTAAAATATTTACGTATCTTTGATAACAAAATATATAATTAATCCCAAACAAGATATTTGCAAATTAGATGTTAAATACAATAGATCAATAATAATTGGATGAAGTTAATATCAGGTTTTCTTTTATATAACCGATTGTGTTTTCGAAACGAAGCAGCAATCGAGTTTATTTTTATCAGAAGACCACTAATCCATTTCCTCTGCTCTTTTCTGGTGGATTCCCCCTGAATTTATTCACCTGAAATCTGCAAGAGACCAAACAAATGCTCTCTCGTGAACTACAAAGATTTGCTATCGTAAAATTCTCGCTCTATTTCTCTCCTTCTGTTCTATTGGACACAATTCTCAAAGCAAAATTTCAGAATCCCATGGAGTGCAAATTGGAACAATAAATGAAATAACTTAATTCTTGGAACTAGAACGTCATAAGAGTTGTGAACATTTTCATTTGATTGATTTGTGTCTTGTGTTTTATTTTGCTAGTGATTATTAAGATGGCCATTGAGATGACATTTCTAATAATGACTAAGGGAGAACATCCATTTGCCTAAGTAACAAAATTTCACGTTATTTTTATTTAGTAAGCGGCTTAGTCTCTGTTTTGGAACCTAATTTTAATGTCGCTGATGTCAAAAAGAGGTTGTCACCAACCACCAGTTGGTGACAAAGTTCAGTGATGGAATGAAACTACTTCGTGAATTCAGTTACTTACCATGGAATGCGACAAATGCAGTCACTTACCAAAGAAAATGAAAATGTGGTAGTTAATGAAGCTTACAGGCATAACCAGTTAACCACCTATCAATGCCACACGTATTCTTTACACACATTCATATTCTCTTCACGCCACTCCTATATTCCACACGCCACTCCTACTTTCCTCACGCCACTCCTATTTTCTTCCCGCCACTCCAATTCTTATATTAAATTTTATTCGCTTCACCTTTAATTCAATTAATACTTTTAATTTACGTGCCAATGCTGAAAAAAAAAATTACCTGAATAAATTTGAAATCTTTTTTGTTAACAATTTTTTTTATTTAATGCATATTTTATAGTATTTATGTAAACTTTAATACTTACATGCTAAACAGCTTTTATAAATAGTATAGTATTTTTTTTCTCTTTAGTTTTCCTGCATAATATAATTAACTTGTTTCTCTTTGCTCAGCAGAATACAATAAAGTGTACCTTTTCAAGTAACTCTCAGACAAGTTAACGACCCTAATTTAATCAAGTTAATTGATATAAAATATGGTGGAGCTCCTGCTCTTTTAAGGCATAATTAATGTTCATTGTTGATGAACAAAGGAAGCTGCTGATGATATTTATTATCCTTACCCTTACTCCTTGGATGTGGAGGTTTGATGTCCCTACGTCACACTTTGCTTTGCTGGAAGAGTGAGAAGGTAGTTAAACAGAATTTAAAATAACTAAAGGAGTTCTTTTATGAAAAGAATGAATTGCTTTCAGAATATTGAAAAATTAATTCAAATATGAAGATAAGAAATTTCCACTGCTAATTCTTACTGTAGATTATTGTATTATATTATCATGATAATTCAAACACTGGGAGTACTTACTGTAAATTATTGTACTATATTATCATATTAATTGAAACACTGGGAGTATTTACCGTAGATTATTGTATTATATTATCATATTAATTGAAACACTGGGAGTACTTACCGTAGATTATTGTATTATATTATCATATTAATTGAAACACTGGGAGTACTTACCGTAGATTATTGTATTAAATTATCATATTAATTGAAACACTGGGATGGGAGTACTTACCGTAAATAATTGTATTATATTATAATAAAAATTCAAACATTGGGTATCACTGCGCACAATCCTTCAAACTCTGTATTTATTCGAAAACTAAAGGTACTGGAGAAACTTATTTTCTCGCGATGAAATGGTCATGAATGAGGATGATTCTCAACCAGTTTGGAAATAATACCTAAATAAATAAAATACTTACTGGTAATTTTTTGTGCGTAACTTTTAGTGAGTGCATCGGGGATCACTGCGCACATGAAGGGGTACTACTGCGCATTGCATAAATACAGCATTTCTCTCTCCTACCAAAATACCTCCTGTCCCCATTTTAATGCCCCTCCTTCTCCCTATCTAAACCCCCTTCTTTCCCCATCTTAATATCCCTCTCCTCTTATCTTAATCCCCCTCTCTTCCCATCTAAATCCACCTCTCCTACCATTTTAACCACACTTTCTCCTCATCGAAATCTCCTTCTCTTCCCATCTAAATCCTTTTCTTCCCCATCTATTTCCCTCTCTCCATCATCTATTTCCCCCTCTCTCACATCTAAATCCTCCTCACCTTCATCTAAACGTCTGTGTTTCCCTCTCCACATTCCCTCTACCCAATCTACTTGTCAATTGATTTTTAAACTCATATTTAATGAATCTGCAACAAATTTAACAGTTATATTTACGCAACTAGTTAACTACTTATATATATCAAGTAATATAATACGATCGTACGTTTATTGTTAATCAATATTTAATTCGAAGACCTCTCGCCCCCCCCCCTAAATACCCACTCTCCCTATTTCAATACCCCCACATCAAGTTGCAAAGCTATTACGACTGTCATAAGTTTATTGTTAATCAAATTTATAATTAAATAACACATTATTCAATATTTATGCCCTCATTAAAAGCTAAAAACTCATGTTTTTTATATTTATTTACATACAAATATGGTTATTAATGATGCGCTGTGATACCCGTCTACCTCTAAATTATCTGGGGTATCACTGCGCACGGTTGTGGCGGGAAAACCATTGAAACTGAAAAGTTGAAAATTTAACATAATGTAACTGTGTGCTAAGATGTTAAAACAATATGGATCTATAAATCTTTGTAAAAGAGTTATTCGAGAGCTTGCGGGATTTAAAAATCACCAGCGCAGTCTTTTTTCAGATCGTTCTGAGAGCACTACATATATTGCGAATCAGCTCTAGAAATACTAATAGTATACTGGTGCAACATGATGTTTAAGGGGAAAAAAGAAGATGCTTGAAATGATGGTGTTATCAGATTTAGGCTAAACCAAGTTGGTTTAAAATTATATGGGGTGCGGAGTGATACCCCATAAAAAGAGTATGCGCAGTGATACCCCGTCCGACACTATTGTGAGTTACAGTTTGCTTATCTTGAAACTTTCTAATGAAACTATATAATATAAAATGTAAATAAGAATGATGAACAGCGAATATTTCTATATAATTTAATAATAAATTAATATACAGAAAATTATGAGTTGAAAGAAATGTACAAAATGAACTGAAATATTGAAAAAAAACAGGGTTAGACGTGGTATCACCGCGCATACCCCTTTTTATGGGGTATCACTCCGCGTCTCCCATAATTATAAAACCAGTTGTTTTAGCCTAAATCTGATTACACCATCATTTCAAGCATCTTCTTTTTTTCCATAAGCATCATGATCATTCTCTAGAAATAAGTAGCGATGTATATGGTGCTCTCAAAACGATCTGAAAAAAGTTTGCGCTGGTCATATTTAAAAACTGCAAACTTTTCAATAACTCTATACCATTTACAGTTCTAGTTGATCCAAATGAAATAATAATTGATCCAAGTGAAATTGGATTTGATCCTTATGAAATTGAATTTGATCCTTATGAAATTGAATTTGATCCTTATCAAATTGAATTTGATCTTTATGAAATTGAATTTGATCCATGTGAAATAATATTTGATCCAAGTGAAATAATATTTGATCCAAGTGAAATTGAATATTTTATCATTCCGATACCTCACATTTTTTGTCTTTGTCTGTTGGTTGGTTAGTTGCGTTAAAAATGTCACGCTTTTAAAATTCAAAATATAAAAAAATATTTGTATAATTAATGAGAGTTATGATTGGCCAAACATAATTTTTCATTGCCCACCATAATCTTTCATTGTCCACCCGAATTTTCATTGATCACCATAATTTTTCATTGCCCACCATAATCTTTCATTGCCCACCATAATCTTTCATTGCCCACCATAATCTTTCATTGCCCACCATAATATTTCATTGACCACCCTAATTTTTCATTGCTCACCATAATTTTTCATTGCCCACCATAATCTTTCATTGCCCACCATAATCTTTCATTGCCCACCATACTATTTCATTGCCCACCATAATCTTTCATTGCCCATCATAATCTTTCATTGCCTACCATAATCTTTCATTGCCAACAATAATCTTTCGTTGCCCACCATAATCTTTCGTTGCCCACCATAATCTTTCGTTGCCCACCATAATATTTCATTGCCCATCACAATCTCTCATTGCCCACCCTAATTTTTCATTGCCCAACATAATCTTTCATTGCCCACCATAATCTTTCATTGCCCACCATAATCTTTTATCGCCTACCATAATTTTTCATTGCCCACCACCCCCCCAGGGGCTCTATCCTGAAGCTGTCTGTGGTGAATGGAAGAGAAGGGGGTTGCGTCCCTTGGGCCCCGAACTGTTGTAATTTGGATTATGGAAGGTCTTTTTTCATTTTTACCATGTTTATCATTTTTTTAACGCTACTAGCAGTTTTAGAGGATAGCGCTAGGGTTATGCTCTTCAACTACGAGGTCTTAGATTCTGTGTTAGGTTGGCTCGTAGGCTTCATTTACTATCTCCTCTTCATTTTCCTCTTCCATACGTGAGTGCAGCCACCGGTGCTCGGGTCCCGTTTCGACACATTCCTTGGTAAGTGACTGTATTCACGGAGTAGCTTTTCTGCATCCATGAGCATTGTCACCGACGGTGGTAAGTGACTTAGTTTATGGAGCCACTTTCCTCTCTGACTGCTTCTTCCAGTCCCTTGTATTTAATTTCCTTTTGACGTCAGCGATATGGCCTTTGGTTCCGAAGCAGACGTTAAACCCCCTATTAAATTAATTAATCATTGCCCATCATAATCTTTTCATCGCCTACCATAATCTTTCATTGCCCACCACAATATTTCATTGATGGATTATGGTGGGAAATGAGAGATTATGATGGGCAATGAAAGATTATGGTGGGTAATGAAATATTATGGTGGGCAACGAAAGATTATGGTGGGCAACGAAAGGTTATTGTGGGTAATGAAAGATTATGGTATGTAATGAAATATTATGGTGGACAATGAAAGATTATGGTGGGAAATGAAAGATTATGGTGGGCAATGAAAAATTAGGGTTGACCATGAAAGATTATGGTGGGCAATGAAAGATTTGGTGGGCAATGAAAAATTATGGTGGGCAATGAAGGATTAGGGTGGACAATGAATGATTAGGGTGGACAATGAAAAATTATGATGGGCAATCAAAGATTATGGTGGGCAATGGAAGATTATGGTGGGCAATGAAAAATTAGGGTGGACAATGGAAGATTATGGTGGGCAATGAAAGATTACGGTGGGCAATGAAAAATTATGGTGAGCAGGGAAAAATTAGGGTGGACAATTGAAAGATTATGGTGGGCAATGAAAAATTATGATGGGCCAATCATAACTCTCATTAATTATACAAATATTTTTTTATATTTCAAATTTTAAAAGCGTGACATTTTTTTGACTTTACCCACAATCTCCTTCAACCTCAATGGTGAATAACAATTACCTAAAATTATTTAACGCAACTAACCAACCAACATACAAAGACAAAAAATGTGAGGTATCGGAATGATAAAATATTCAATTTCACTTGGATCAAATATTATTTCACTTGGATCAAAGATTATTTCACATGGATCAAATTCAATTTCATAAAGATCAAATTCAATTTCATAAGGATCAAATTCAATTTCATAAGGATCAAATTCAATTTCATAAGGATCAAATTGAAATTCACTTGGATCAAATATTATTTCATTTGGATCAACTAGAACTGTAAATGGTATAGAACCGATATTTATAGATTCATGTTGTTTTAACATGTTAATAATAACAGTAACAGTTACATTATGTCAAATTTTCATCTTCTCAGTTTTAGCATATTTCCTGCCACAACCGTGCTCAGTTATACCACAGATAATTAAGAGGTAAAGGGGTATCACTGCGCATTTATAAGCTCTTAATTAAGGCATACATATCTAATGGTGTAGGTATGGGAAATCCTCTTGGTCCCACTCTTGCGAATGTCTTTTTATGTTTTCATGAACAGCGATGGTTAGATGTTTGCCCAATTGA
Organism: Caprella mutica; assembly: GCA_947561585.1. Taxonomy (NCBI): domain Eukaryota; kingdom Metazoa; phylum Arthropoda; class Malacostraca; order Amphipoda; family Caprellidae; genus Caprella; species Caprella mutica. The sequence goes on along the minus strand of CANNZV010001324.1, from coordinate 223,282 downwards.
ATTTAAACCTAAATTTTATCGTAGATATATAGATGATATTTTCCTATTGTTTTCTTGACCAATCCCATATTAATCTTTTTTATAATTATTTAAACTCTAAACATTCTAATATTAAATTCACTTCGGAAATTGAGAAAAACAACTCCCTAAATTTTTTAGATGTTGACATTAATCGTATAAATAATAGTTTCTCTACTAGAGTTTATCGTAAAAAGACATTCACAGGATTGGGATTAAGATTTGATTCTTTCATTCCGACATCTTATAAAGTTAATTTGATTACTTGTCTTGTTCATAGAGCGTATGCGATTTGCTCGAATTATGTAGATTTTGATGCCGAATTATCACACTTGCGTTATTTTTTTCTCTGGTAATCGTTATCCTCAAAATTATTTGATAATTTTGTCTCTAAATATTTAAATTCTGTTCATACTCCACTTAAACTTAAATTAACAGTTCCTAAATTTGACATTTTCGTATCTCTTCCTTATTTGGGTGATTCAAGCATTAAATGTAAAAAAAGACCTTAATTCATTACTTAACAAATTTTATCCTCAAGTTAAACTAAATTTTGTTTTCAAAAATGCAACCACTATTGGCTCATTTTTCCATCATAAAGATAAAATCCCACCTTTACTGTCATCTGGTCTCATTTATAAATACTCATGTGGACAGTGCCAGTCTACTTACATCGGTGAGACCATGATGCAGTTAATTAAAGGTGAGAATTTCTCAACATAAGGGAATATCTTTTAGAACAAATAACCCCTATAGCTCCCCACCTTTCAGTTCAATTCGTAACCATTCTTTCGATTTTAATCACCCAATTAAAGAAGAAAATTTCAAAATTTTGCAAACTACTAACCAGTGTGATATTCGTACATTAGAATCTATATATATTCATAAACAGTCTCCTACGCTTAATGAACAAGCGAGTTCTTTCAATTTAACTATTTTGGGTTAATAACTTGTTAATTTATTATTTTTCCTTTTCTTTATTTTAAATTTTATTTGTATTAACTATTTAGGTGACTTTATTAATTTCGGTATCCAAAATACTTCTTATTTCTATATATTTCTTTAAAATTAGTCTTAATTAGGTTATTGATAATGAATATTCTATTATTCGAAAGCTCTAAAAATAAAGGATGTACAACTTTTTCGTCGTTTCTCTTGTGCTTCACTTCATAAATTTAGTAAGATTTCCCAGAAGGAGACCAATTAGTCAAATTATAATATCAAGATATGGACTCGAAACTTTAAAACTATTTCGGAACTTAGAAAAAGATGACTGGAAATTCAAGAAAAATAAGATTGATATCAACTTTTTGGAAACCTGTAAAGAAAATAATTAACTCCAAAATTTCTCAATTTTAAGTTATACAGGGAGGACATCCGTAGCACCGAGCAATATGAAAAATTTCAACAGCTACTTTTGGAAAGAGAAATTGAATCAAAACTATCTTCAAATGATACACTTCAGAACAATAGAAATAACAGTATGTATTTGTTACGCCAATCAACATCTTGGCTAGACTTCAACTACTTTATTAGCTTTATAAATAGCAACTGCGAGAAGAAACTGAAGAAGGCTGAGGACACCCACTACAAAAAACTGTTCAACCTAGGATTGCTTCATAGAGTCAACAGACTTGATCCCAAAAAAACTCATCTTCAACTATTCGGACAAGATTTTAACTACTGACGAAATTGATTGCCTCTGCCATGGATTGAAATTTGCTCTTCCACCTAAGAAAATTAATTATTACAACTGGTTTCTGTCTTTCGAAAAGCTTAGCTACAGATTAAAGAACTTACCTATTTTCGACTGTATTGGTGATGGATTAAACATGGTAAGAAGTGGATTAAAATCCATTGCATTTAAATATTTCTACGGGTACAAACCATCTATTAACTTTCTTCATAATAAATTCTATGAAACGTTACAAAATTTAAGACGGGATGAGAGCATTATAATTTTGAAACCAGACAAAGGTAATGGTTTAGTAATTTTGAATAAAACGGACTACAACAAGAAGATGCATGAGATTTTAGAAGATCGATCAAAATTCAAAATTGTACAGGAAGATTGCTTAAAAGAAATAATCAAACAAGAAGACAAAATTAATAGACTCTCTACTAAATTAAAGAAAAAGGAAGAAATAAACGATGAACAATATGATAATTTGCACTGTTCTTGGTCAAAACCAGGAGTTCTTTATGGATTACCAAAAGTACATAAAATTGGGGCACCACTGCGACCTATTCTTTCGGCTATAGGAACTTCGGGATACAAAATTGCAAAATTTCTCCTACCTTTACTTAAACCTATCACCACCAATCAATTTACAGTTCAGGACTCATTCTCTTTTGTTCAAGAAATCACTAAAATTAAGAAATCAAATTCATTATGCATGGCAAGCTTCGACATCAAATCTTTGTTCACTAATATACCTTTGGATGAAACCATCGAAATTGCTACCACTTCTATCTAATAAGGTGTTATTTTATTATAATACATATTAACAGTAAACTTACGATCGTAGTAGCTATGCTACTTGATGTGGGGGGTATTAAGACAGGGAGAGGGATATTCAGGTGGATGGGGGGGGGGGGGGGTGTAGTTATAAATTAACAATAAACCTAAGATCGTATTATATTACTTGATATAAGTAGTTAACTAGTTATGTAAAATTTAGTGTTAAATTTGTTGCTGATTCATTAAATATGTGTTTAAAAAGTAAGCAGCAACTATATTGGGTAGAGGGCATGTAGAGAAGGAAACACAGACATTTAGATGGAGACAGGGGGATTTAGATGGAGGAAAGGGGGATTTAGATGGGGAATTCAGGTGAGAAGGGGATTTAGATGGAAAGAGAGGGAGATTTTGAAGAGAGGAGTGGGTGACTTAGATGGGACGAAATGGGGATTTACATGGGAAGAGAGGGGGATTTAGATGGGAGGAGAGGGATATTTAGATGGGTAAAGAATGGGGTTTAGATAGGGGGTGGGAGGAGTATTGAAATTGGAGAGGAGTGATTGAGGTGGGGGAGAGGAGTGTTGTACTTGTGCAATGCGCAATAATACCCCGTAACGTGCTCTGTGATACTCCTATACACTCACTAAATGCGCACGAAAAATTGACAATAAGTATTTTATTTATTTAAGTATTATTTGAAACTAGTTGGGAATCATCCTCATTCAAGATCATTTCATCACGAGTAAAAGAGGTTCTCTAGTACATACAGTTTTTCAGTAAATACAGAGTTTGCGGGATTGTGCGCGGTGATACCTCGCCCGACCCTAACTCTTGACACAGACCACTCTATACAGATATTACTTTTTCACAGAGTACTCTGTACAGACATTTCTTGTCACAGAGTACTCGATTACAGAGCTCTGGAGCATTTAGCTTAACCCATTCTTTTCTGTTTTGTATCCCCTCAAATTAAAATTTGCGCTAATTAATTTAAATTTAAAGTTTTTTTATGACTTCACCACTTAATCAGTATAATGTCAACGACTAACATTCATGAGGAAGAACATATTCAGATTCCATAGCAAATATCAAAAAAGGAAAGAAATGAAATGGAACTTTTCTAGCAGGGGACAAAAAAAAGGAAACTCGATGTCTCTTCTCACATAAGAATTCAATAGATATTAGGTATCATTATAGAGTGAAACAGAGCTGCAACGCTTGTTTTCAACTTTCATTGATTAAGTAAAATATTTATTGAATTCTACATCTAAACATTGAAATCGAAATATACATGTATTTCTATCATTTTAGAAGCTATATGTAGCATTGTATTACTTATCTATTCGAATAAACACTTTGGCGAAATAGTGATGTGATATTTTTTATCGGTGCTGTACTACAGCTAAATCGAGAGAGAAAATATGTTTTTATTGCAGGAATTATTCATATTTTTGAATGAATAAATATTCATACAATGATATACATATGTATACCTGAAGCTGCATGCAATATACATCGACTTTTTAAATGACTATTCTGCTTCTTTATGAATTACTGGGAGTTTATCATACACGTACTTCACTCCGTTTTTCATAGGGTAATAGTATCAACTAATTACAAATAATATAATCGTAGTTTACACTTGAAATCAATAAAGATAAATCATAAACAAAGATATCTTTATCTACAAAGTAAAAATAAGGGGTAAGAATTAAGCGATAAGAAAAAAAATGGTTGTAATAATAAATGTCATTATATATATTTGAAGCAGTCGATTCAATCAAAAATATTTCCTTATTATGATCTATCTTATATTAACAATTTAAATACAGTATTACCCTCGTATCAATGTAAATATATCGAATGACTGTTGCTGTAGCATATTATTAAATTAGATATAAAGAATACAAAATTTTAACTAAGAATTACAGATTAATAACGAATAAAAGAGTACTTAAATATTGTTTCTGAATTCCATGCAGGCTCTAGTTATACAGAGTATTAATTAGCGTTTGAGAATTATGGTAACATTTCATTTATAATCCAAATCATACATCTTACTTCAATCTCACATTGATCAAGCACACAAACATATATGCGACTATTTGTTATCCATTTAACATCAGTATGTCACTAACCAATTCATAATTAATTCATATATTATAATAAGTCCTTTGCTAATCATTTCCCCTCTCCACTCCAATTCCTCTCCATCCCTCCACATCTGCCCAAAGCTGTGCCTCTCCTCAGCGATTGTCTAATGAATGACCTGAGCAAACATGTCCAATGTTTGTTCGGGTCAATTGGCTCCGACTTTGTTTGAGCATCAAATGAGCTATGAAAAGCAGCGCTTATAATTACAAGTTTGTTATATATGCTTATAAAAATATTTACATTTAGAAATCAACTTATCAGCGATTTTAAATATGAACTCTAAAATAAGAAATTGATTATCGATAATATCGGATCGATCTATTATATTTTAGCAGTCAAATTTTCAATTCTCTTATAAATGATGTTGCACTTTTTAAATTTAAATATGAAGTAATTACATACTAGAATTACAAGAAAACTCAATGCACACTAGATAAATATTCGTTTTATGTCTGCAGTATTACTAATTCATTATGACTTCAGAATTTAAACTCTTCAGTTTAAAAACTATTGTCGAAGATTAGCTTCCTAAGTAACAAAGTACTCTGTTTTAAGCCGCTTCCAATTTCATGGCAAACTACATGAGTGCGAATATAATTTAAACTTTCCATGTTGCATCAATCATTCGAAAATTAAAATCAAGGTGCGTTATTTCTAAAGATAAAACAAAATAAGCTGCTTCCAGTTGCAGGTTGGCCTAAATCTGAAACTAGTTTTTAAATGCAAATGCCTCATGAAAGTCACAGTTCATTTAATCTGTTAAGTCGATTGCAGGGAATTGTGTTTGCAGATGAACTGTCATGTTGTAACAAAAAAAAAAATCCAAAGATACCGTAGAAAAGAATCTAGTTAACATGTTACATCAACATTGATTTGTTTAAATCACATTAAAAATCATTTTTTTAGTAATTCATTCGTCATTATTTTCTATGTTATTATCTAATTAGATTCAGTAACAGGTTATAGCAGTGTCGATAAAATAAGTAGATTGTTCAGTGCATACATAATACCAAAGCGGATTTATTGTACCTTTTTATTTTTTCAATACTTAATTAATGTTTACACAACATGAGAGAAAAATGTTACAACGAATGTTAAATGATCAGCAATGATTACGATATATTACTAATGTATATATTTTTCTCAAACGCTATGTTTGGAAATGTTGAAAATATAATTCAAGTTATATTTTACTGCTCCTTTTAGAGCTCCTGTATTGCTCCATTCACACTTTCTTTGAATCATATTCATATTCACAAATCATAGTTCTCTGCTGGCTATAATAGTATTTAACAAATGAAAATGAGTGTGCAAATAAAATTATATTGATTAATTTTTCATTTTGAAATCACAATAACTACATAATAATACAATATTGAATTATATTAATATTTTCCTTTATTAATATTTTTATTCGCAAAAAAATGAATTATTAGTTCAAAATACCAAATAGAATTTCGAAATATGAATTTAATTTACCAAATACCAACTAAAATTATAAAGAATTATAAATATTTTCAGAAAATACTAGTGATTGGATGAGTTTTCTTAATGAGTTGACTCTACCCACTAAAAACTCTCCTGTTGGACTGAGGGGATCAAAATGGTATTCCCACTCTTGAGGGCAGAGCACTGTCTATGTTGTATTAACACAGAATACCTTGTGCCATTCGTGGTCTCGACAAGATTTCTACTGGTTGTGTTACGTTTTGCATAACCCTGTAGCCTATATAACAATTGACTCAAAAGTGTAAGCACCACTGAAATTCCTTTAATTTACAGTGACATTTACATTATATTTCTGCTGTTGCGTCAACATATCTGACCTAACCCCATTAATTACTGAGATTCGTCATATACTGCTGTTTTCATATTTATGCAACGAATAACAGTGACATATTTTAATACAGGATACTCATGCACGTAAGGTAGTCATGATCTTCAATAGGCCCGTTTCTCTACGTTGACGCGTGCTTAGGATCCCAACCCAAAACTGTACCTAGAAGACGTAGCATGCACTCCCTCTGACACACAGGCAGCTACTACAGTGGAAAAAGATCGAGCTTCACATTTTCTGGCATCCACTCTAGGATCAATAGCTACTCGGTTGGATCCTCAGAAACTTAAGATTGTTCACAATGAGAGAATGCGAATTGCATAAAAGCAAATTATAGTTTCTTTACGAGATTCATATAGCAGTGCTGTTTTCGTTATCTGGTCTGCTCTAGCCAACAGATTCTCTCTTAGCAAACTAATGAATGAACACGAGATATATCCCATTATTTTTGAATGGACTCATTAAATGATCACTCCGTATTTTTTTTCCATCTTCCCGGTGCATCTGCATGCTATCTGCAGTCGACCACCTAAATATTAGAAAGAATAGCATCAACCTTAACATTAACAGAATATATTGAACATACAATAACAGTTAAATTTCGTTTCAAAAAGAACAATTCCATCAAATATTTTACAATTAACACACCAATTCACAGAGAACTCATTTAGAGAATCTTTTTGTATTAGTTAACAAACTGACGCTAATAACTGAGAGAATAATGAACTCTTCTGGTCTGTTTAATGAGCCATTAACATACGGTACTAGATTGCTTGGGAGATCTTATAGCAGATTCTGCTCGTCAAATACAGAAATTGACATCACTAATTAATAACGAAATACATACAAATTAACATCTAAGTCTTACCTCTATTTCAAAAAACTTCAATTTTGTTTTCCCAAAAGGCCCATGATACTATAGCCATTTTTTTAAGTATTTATATATTCAGATTGAACAGACTTTTAAAGTATGACAGAAATATTATTCATATATGAGTAAATAAAATTATATGCTGCGAGAAGATTTTAGAATTTTTTTTTTACAATGTTGAAAATAAATACTATCTATGTAAGTATAACCACAATATTGATTTTTTTTTCATATCTCAACTCAGTAGCGTAATGAAATATAATATAGAAAACAATTAGTACCATATGTAGTATTCATTTATTAACAAAGTATTTGTAGATTTAATGCTTAATAATATAACGCAATAAATAACAAATATTAATGCGATATTCAGTTGAAATCTATTGAATCGAGTGAGTTTTAAATATGTGAATTATTTGAGTATTAGAATCTAGTGAGCTTCGAGGAGGAAAATCAATTTAGTTTTGAAGAAGAGAATCCAGTGAGTTTTTTGTAGGGTAATTTTTTTATATATTTATTTAATAGAATGTATGAAGTCCCTTACGATTAAAGGTATGTTCACCGCTAGAAAGTTCTGACTACTCAATTCACAACATTGTAAGATAGCCGCAACTCAATTCTCCGCATTTTAAATTTCTTCTTAGTAATTTATATTGATGATTCATTTGATTCAAGGTCGAAAGAGGGGTTTGGAAATGTGTGTATAGATTTTAATTAATTACTTGATATATAATGTCTTATTCCGTACTTAGTGAAAAACTTATCTTAAGTTTAATTTGCAAGTATCCTTTGCTATTAAAAGACTATGAAAATATAAAATTAATACAATGTAATAAAATGATTAATATTGAGTAACAAAATCGCAAGTAATGCCACGCACATAGTCACCGACATTATTATGTTCTTCATAAACAGAACAAGCCTTGTAGACGAGCAGTAGTAGATTAATTAAGTGAAGGCTTTCTTCCTACAACTCTCTATTCATCCAGCAGTATCTTGTTCAATGATAATTTATCTCTTGGTTTTGTTCATGCCTGATTATTTCTAGCACTCTAATACATTAACATTTACCTTATTGTACAATATACAAAGTACAGACGTTATTTTCAAAGTGAATGTCCTATGCCAACCTTCATCATTATTATTGTTTTTTCGTCATGAGCTAATAAAGAATTATGCTGCAGAAAAACATGCATCATATTTAAAATATATACATTTGTCCCACAATCCATTGAGTTTTGAGGATGAGGTGGTGGTTAGTATGAGAATCGAGTTATATTGAGGATGATAATATAGTGGGATTTTGAGGATGAGAATCTAGTGAGTTTTGAGGATGAGAATCAATTATTGAGTTTTTGATGATGATAATATTTCAAGTTTTGTAGATGAGAATGTTGGTGTTTTGAGAATGAGAATAAATTGAGTTTTAAGGATGAGAACAAAGATCGTTTTCAGGATGAAAAATATGTGAGCTTGGGAATGAGAGTCAAGCGAGATTTGTGTATGATAATTCAACGAAATTTGAGGATGAGAACTAAATGTGTTTTGAGAATTAGAATCTCATGATTTTTCGGCGATGAAAAGCAGTAGTTCAACATAAACACAGAAAACTTGTTCTTTATCACGAAGCACATACTTTTAATAATAATTATTTGATTGAAACAGATGTAAACAAATATTTCCAGAAATAGGATCAGTTTTGAGAAAGTAATAGATTGATTTTGAAACATAACAATTTTTTAATAAATTTTCAAAATGTTATTTGATTTATTTTTCCTATTTATGATTATGTTCTTTAAATATATTTTCATGTAATTTTATCCATAATGAATTTTTTCTTTCGTTTAAAGTTTCTTGTGCATTTTGTTCTAGTGTCGTACGGAAATTTATTGTTGGATATACAATATACATAATTATGATGACTAGACAAATTTACTGAACAAAAAGTGCATAGAATAAAATGTATATGTTTCATATCGGCTAAGAGTTTACCAAAAATGAGAAGGCTGTACCATATCTTTGCGTTGAAAAGAAAATATATATAACAATATATTACTTGACTTTTCGTGTAATTAGAATGTAGGTAATTTTTTCAAGGTAACTATCCTGTGGTAAAGTTGGAACAATAAAATTAACATACCAAAGTAGATTTTGAACATGTAGGAGACAATGAAAAATGAAAAATTTTAGTTTGGGATATCATTTACATGTATAATAAATGTATGTGATTAGTTATATTAAGATCATGAAATGGTATGATATATTTAATTTAAACTGTTGTTCACTCCATGCAGTTTGATCAATAGTTAAATTTGTCACAAATTTTGAATGGCTCAAAATCGAAAAATGAATTCAACTACATTTTTGCTCTCAGTTTTCATCCAGCCTTTAGAATATTAATCAATTAAGATTATTTTTTTATCGTAATAAATAGGATGAAATTTTATTGGAAATGTATTGAATGAAATATTTTATATAATACGATTTTATTTTTATTTTTTTAGAATGATCAATATTTTCTGAGATATAGTATGTAACTTTATGTAGTGAAATAGAACTAAAATAATCCATATAATGAATAGGTTAGGAAAGATAGAATAATTAGGAAATTAATTGAGAAACTATGGCATTATATGCTATTTTATGCTAATCACAGGCTAGCACGTAATGATTTACACAAGTTGTATATTGTTTATTAGAAACTGAATGTTGCTTATAAGAAACTGAATGTTGCTTATAAGAAACTGAATGTTGCTTATGAAAAACTGAATGTTGCTTATGAGAAACTGAATGTTGCTTACGATAAACTGAATGTTGCTTATGAGAAACTGATTGTTGCTTATGAGAAACTGAATGTTGCTTATGAGAAACTGAATGTTGCTTATGAGAAACTGAATGTTGCTTATGAGAAACTGATTGTTGCTTATGAGAAACTGAATGTTGCTTATGAGAAACTGAATGTTGCTTATGAGAAACTGTATGCTGCTTATGGGAAACTGAATGTTGCTTATGTGAAACTGAATGTTGCTTATGAGAAACTGAATGTTGCTTATGAGAAACTGAATGTTGCTTATGAGAAACTGATTGTTGCTTATGAGAAACTGAATGTTGCTTATGAGAAACTGAATGTTGCTTATGAGAAACTGAATGTTGCTTATGAGAAACTGATTGTTGCTTATGAGAAACTGAATGTTGCTTATGAGAAACTGAATGTTGCTTATAAGAAACTGTATGCTGCTTATGGGAAACTGAATGTTGCTTATGTGAAACTGAATGTTGATTATGAGAAACTGAATGTTGCTTATGAGAAACTGAATGTTGCTTATGAGAAACTGAATGTTGCTTATGAGAAACTGAATGTTGCTTATGGGAAACTGAATGTTGCTTATAAGAACTGCATGCTGCTTATGGGAAACTGAATGTTGCTTATGTGAAACTGAATGTTGCTTACGATAAACTGAATGTTGCTTATGAGAAACTGAATGTTGCTTATGAGAAACTGAATGTTGCTTATGAGAAACTGATTGTTGCTTATGAGAAACTGAATGTTGCTTATGAGAAACTGAATGTTGCTTATGAGAAACTGTATGCTGCTTATGGGAAACTGAATGTTGCTTATGTGAAACTGAATGTTGCTTATGAGAAACTGAATGTTGCTTATGAGAAACTGAATGTTGCTTATGAGAAACTGAATGTTGCTTATGAGAAACTGAATGTTGCTTATGAGAAACTGAATGTTGCTTATGGGAAACTGAATGTTGCTTATGTGAAACTGAATGTTGCTTATGAGAAACTGAATGTTGCTTATGAGAAACTGAATGTTGCTTATGAGAAACTGAATGTTGCTTATAAGAAACTGTATGCTGCTTATGGGAAACTGAATGTTGCTTATGTGAAACTGAATGTTGATTATGAGAAACTGAATGTTGCTTATGAGAAACTGAATGTTGCTTATGAGAAACTGTATGCTGCTTATGGGAAACTGAATGTTGCTTATGTGAAACTGAATGTTGCTTATAAGAAACTGTATGCTGCTTATGGGAAACTGAATGTTGCTTATGTGAAACTGAATGTTGCTTATGAGAAACTGAATGTTGATTATGAGAAACTGAATGTTGCTTATAAGAAACTGTATGCTGTTTATGGGAAACTGAATGTTGCTTATGAGAAACTGAATACTGCTTATGGGAAACTGAATGTTGCTTATGAGAAACTGAATACTGCTTATGAGAAACTGAATGTTGCTTATGAGAAACTGAATGCTGCTTATGGGAAACTGAATGTTGCTTATGAGAAACTGAATGTTGCTTATAAGAAATTGTATGCTGCTTATGGGAAACTGAATGTTGCTTATGTGAAACTGAATGTTGCTTATGGGAAACTGAATGTTGCTTATGAGAAATTGAATGTTGCTTAGGTATGAGAAACTGAATGTTGCTTATGGGAAACTGAATGTTGCTTATAAGAAACTGTATGCTGCTTATGGGAAACTGAATGTTGCTTATGTGAAACTGAATGTTGTTTATAAGAACTGCAAGCTGCTTATGGGAAACTGAATACCGCTTATGTGAAACTGAATGTTGCTTATAAGAAACTGTATGCTGCTTATGGGAAACTGAATGTTGCTTATGTGAAACTGAATGTTGTTTATAAGAACTGCATGCTGCTTATGGGAAACTGAATACCGCTTATGTGAAACTGAATGTTGCTTATAAGAAACTGTATGCTGCTTATGGGAAACTGAATGTTGCTTATAAGAAACTGAATGTTGCTTATGGGAAACTGAATGTTGCTTATAAGAAACTGTATGCTGCTTATGGGAAACTGAATGTTGCTTATGTGAAACTGAATGTTGCTTATAAGAACTGCATGCTGCTTATGGGAAACTGAATACTGCTTATGTGAGACTGAATGTTGCTTATAAGAAACTGTATGCTGCTTATGGGAAACTGAATGTTGCTTATGAGAAACTGAATGTTGCTCATGAGAAACTGAATGTTGCTTATGAGAAACTGAATGTTGCTTATGAGAAACTGAATGTTGCTTATGAGAAACTGAATGTTGCTTATGAGAAACTGAATGTTGCTTACGATAAACTGAATGTTGCTTATGAGAAACTGAATGTTGCTTATGAGAAACTGAATGTTGCTTATGAGAAACTGAATGTTGCTTATGAGAAACTGAATGTTGCTTATGTGAAACTGAATACTGCTTATGATAAACTGAATGTTGCTTATGAGAAACTGAATGTTGCTTATGAGAAACTGAATGTTGCTTATGAGAAACTGAATGTTGCTTATGAGAAACTGAATACTGCTTATGAGAAACTGAATGTTGCTTATGAGAAACTGAATACTGCTTATGAGAAACTGAATGTTGCTCATGGGAAACTGAATGTTGCTTATGAGAAACTGAATGTTGCTTATGAGAAACTGAATGTTGCTTATGAGAAACTGAATACTGCTTATGAGAAACTGAATGTTGCTTATGAGAAACTGAATACTGCTTATGAGAAACTGAATGTTGCTCATGGGAAACTGAATGTTGCTTATGAGAAACTGAATACTGCTTATGAGAAACTGAATGTTGCTTATGAGAAACTGAATACTGCTTATGAGAAACTGAATGTTGCTCATGGGAAACTGAATGTTGCTTATAAGAAACTGTGTGTATGCTGCTTATGGGAAACTTAATGTTGCTTATGAGAAACTGAATGTTGCTTATAAGAAACTGTATGCTGCTTATGGGAAACTGAATGTTGCTTATGTGAAACTGAATGTTGCTTATGAGAAACTGAATGCTGCTTATTGGAAACTGAATGTTGCTTATGTGAAACTGAATGTTGCTTATAAGAACTGCATGCTGCTTATGGGAAACTGAATACTGCTTATGTGAAACTGAATGTTGCTTATAAGAAACTGTATGCTGCTTATGGGAAACTGGATGTTGCTTATGTGAAACTGAATGTTGCTTATGAGAAACTGAATGTTGCTTATGAGAAACTGAATGTTGCTTATGAGAAACTGAATGTTGCTTATGTGAAACTGTATGCTGCTTATGAGAAACTGAATGTTGCTTATGAGAACTGCATGCTGCTTATGGGAAACTGAATACTGCTTATGTGAAACTGAATGTTGCTTATAAGAAACTGTATGCTGCTTATGGGAAACTGGATGTTGCTTATGTGAAACTGAATGTTGCTTATGTGAAACTGAATGTTGCTTATGTGAAACTGAATGTTGCTTATGAGAAACTGAATGTTGCTTATGAGAAACTGAATGTTTCTTATGTGAAACTGTATGCTGCTTATGAGAAACTGAATGTTGCTTATGAGAAGCTGAATGTTGCTTATGAGAAACTGAATGTTGCTTATGAGAAACTGAATGTTGCTTATGAGAAACTGAATGTTGCTTATGTGAAACTGAATGTTGCTTATGGGAAACTGAATGTTGCTTATGAGAAATTGAATGTTGCTTAGGTATGAGAAACTGAATGTTGCTTATGGGAAACTGAATGTTGCTTATAAGAAACTGTATGCTGCTTATGGGAAACTGAATGTTGCTTATGTGAAACTGAATGTTGTTTATAAGAACTGCAAGCTGCTTATGGGAAACTGAATACCGCTTATGTGAAACTGAATGTTGCTTATAAGAAACTGTATGCTGCTTATGGGAAACTGAATGTTGCTTATGTGAAACTGAATGTTGTTTATAAGAACTGCATGCTGCTTATGGGAAACTGAATACCGCTTATGTGAAACTGAATGTTGCTTATAAGAAACTGTATGCTGCTTATGGGAAACTGAATGTTGCTTATAAGAAACTGAATGTTGCTTATGGGAAACTGAATGTTGCTTATAAGAAACTGTATGCTGCTTATGGGAAACTGAATGTTGCTTATGTGAAACTGAATGTTGCTTATAAGAACTGCATGCTGCTTATGGGAAACTGAATACTGCTTATGTGAGACTGAATGTTGCTTATAAGAAACTGTATGCTGCTTATGGGAAACTGAATGTTGCTTATGAGAAACTGAATGTTGCTCATGAGAAACTGAATGTTGCTTATGAGAAACTGAATGTTGCTTATGAGAAACTGAATGTTGCTTATGAGAAACTGAATGTTGCTTATGAGAAACTGAATGTTGCTTACGATAAACTGAATGTTGCTTATGAGAAACTGAATGTTGCTTATGAGAAACTGAATGTTGCTTATGAGAAACTGAATGTTGCTTATGAGAAACTGAATGTTGCTTATGTGAAACTGAATACTGCTTATGATAAACTGAATGTTGCTTATGAGAAACTGAATGTTGCTTATGAGAAACTGAATGTTGCTTATGAGAAACTGAATGTTGCTTATGAGAAACTGAATACTGCTTATGAGAAACTGAATGTTGCTTATGAGAAACTGAATACTGCTTATGAGAAACTGAATGTTGCTCATGGGAAACTGAATGTTGCTTATGAGAAACTGAATGTTGCTTATGAGAAACTGAATGTTGCTTATGAGAAACTGAATACTGCTTATGAGAAACTGAATGTTGCTTATGAGAAACTGAATACTGCTTATGAGAAACTGAATGTTGCTCATGGGAAACTGAATGTTGCTTATGAGAAACTGAATACTGCTTATGAGAAACTGAATGTTGCTTATGAGAAACTGAATACTGCTTATGAGAAACTGAATGTTGCTCATGGGAAACTGAATGTTGCTTATAAGAAACTGTGTGTATGCTGCTTATGGGAAACTTAATGTTGCTTATGAGAAACTGAATGTTGCTTATAAGAAACTGTATGCTGCTTATGGGAAACTGAATGTTGCTTATGTGAAACTGAATGTTGCTTATGAGAAACTGAATGCTGCTTATTGGAAACTGAATGTTGCTTATGTGAAACTGAATGTTGCTTATAAGAACTGCATGCTGCTTATGGGAAACTGAATACTGCTTATGTGAAACTGAATGTTGCTTATAAGAAACTGTATGCTGCTTATGGGAAACTGGATGTTGCTTATGTGAAACTGAATGTTGCTTATGAGAAACTGAATGTTGCTTATGAGAAACTGAATGTTGCTTATGAGAAACTGAATGTTGCTTATGTGAAACTGTATGCTGCTTATGAGAAACTGAATGTTGCTTATGAGAACTGCATGCTGCTTATGGGAAACTGAATACTGCTTATGTGAAACTGAATGTTGCTTATAAGAAACTGTATGCTGCTTATGGGAAACTGGATGTTGCTTATGTGAAACTGAATGTTGCTTATGTGAAACTGAATGTTGCTTATGTGAAACTGAATGTTGCTTATGAGAAACTGAATGTTGCTTATGAGAAACTGAATGTTTCTTATGTGAAACTGTATGCTGCTTATGAGAAACTGAATGTTGCTTATGAGAAGCTGAATGTTGCTTATGAGAAACTGAATGTTGCTTATGAGAAACTGAATGTTGCTTATGAGAAACTGAATGTTGCTTATGAGAAACTGAATGTTGCTTATGGGAAACTGAATGTTGCTTATGTGAAACTGAATGTTGCTTATGAGAAACTGAATGTTGCTTATGAGAAACTGAATGTTGCTTATGAGAAACTGAATGTTGCTTATAAGAAACTGTATGCTGCTTATGGGAAACTGAATGTTGCTTATGTGAAACTGAATGTTGATTATGAGAAACTGAATGTTGCTTATGAGAAACTGAATGTTGCTTATGAGAAACTGTATGCTGCTTATGGGAAACTGAATGTTGCTTATGTGAAACTGAATGTTGCTTATAAGAAACTGTATGCTGCTTATGGGAAACTGAATGTTGCTTATGTGAAACTGAATGTTGCTTATGAGAAACTGAATGTTGATTATGAGAAACTGAATGTTGCTTATAAGAAACTGTATGCTGTTTATGGGAAACTGAATGTTGCTTATGAGAAACTGAATACTGCTTATGGGAAACTGAATGTTGCTTATGAGAAACTGAATACTGCTTATGAGAAACTGAATGTTGCTTATGAGAAACTGAATGCTGCTTATGGGAAACTGAATGTTGCTTATGAGAAACTGAATGTTGCTTATAAGAAACTGTATGCTGCTTATGGGAAACTGAATGTTGCTTATGTGAAACTGAATGTTGCTTATGGGAAACTGAATGTTGCTTATGAGAAATTGAATGTTGCTTAGGTATGAGAAACTGAATGTTGCTTATGGGAAACTGAATGTTGCTTATAAGAAACTGTATGCTGCTTATGGGAAACTGAATGTTGCTTATGTGAAACTGAATGTTGTTTATAAGAACTGCAAGCTGCTTATGGGAAACTGAATACCGCTTATGTGAAACTGAATGTTGCTTATAAGAAACTGTATGCTGCTTATGGGAAACTGAATGTTGCTTATGTGAAACTGAATGTTGTTTATAAGAACTGCATGCTGCTTATGGGAAACTGAATACCGCTTATGTGAAACTGAATGTTGCTTATAAGAAACTGTATGCTGCTTATGGGAAACTGAATGTTGCTTATAAGAAACTGAATGTTGCTTATGGGAAACTGAATGTTGCTTATAAGAAACTGTATGCTGCTTATGGGAAACTGAATGTTGCTTATGTGAAACTGAATGTTGCTTATAAGAACTGCATGCTGCTTATGGGAAACTGAATACTGCTTATGTGAGACTGAATGTTGCTTATAAGAAACTGTATGCTGCTTATGGGAAACTGAATGTTGCTTATGAGAAACTGAATGTTGCTCATGAGAAACTGAATGTTGCTTATGAGAAACTGAATGTTGCTTATGAGAAACTGAATGTTGCTTATGAGAAACTGAATGTTGCTTATGAGAAACTGAATGTTGCTTACGATAAACTGAATGTTGCTTATGAGAAACTGAATGTTGCTTATGAGAAACTGAATGTTGCTTATGAGAAACTGAATGTTGCTTATGAGAAACTGAATGTTGCTTATGTGAAACTGAATACTGCTTATGATAAACTGAATGTTGCTTATGAGAAACTGAATGTTGCTTATGAGAAACTGAATGTTGCTTATGAGAAACTGAATGTTGCTTATGAGAAACTGAATACTGCTTATGAGAAACTGAATGTTGCTTATGAGAAACTGAATACTGCTTATGAGAAACTGAATGTTGCTCATGGGAAACTGAATGTTGCTTATGAGAAACTGAATGTTGCTTATGAGAAACTGAATGTTGCTTATGAGAAACTGAATACTGCTTATGAGAAACTGAATGTTGCTTATGAGAAACTGAATACTGCTTATGAGAAACTGAATGTTGCTCATGGGAAACTGAATGTTGCTTATGAGAAACTGAATACTGCTTATGAGAAACTGAATGTTGCTTATGAGAAACTGAATACTGCTTATGAGAAACTGAATGTTGCTCATGGGAAACTGAATGTTGCTTATAAGAAACTGTGTGTATGCTGCTTATGGGAAACTTAATGTTGCTTATGAGAAACTGAATGTTGCTTATAAGAAACTGTATGCTGCTTATGGGAAACTGAATGTTGCTTATGTGAAACTGAATGTTGCTTATGAGAAACTGAATGCTGCTTATTGGAAACTGAATGTTGCTTATGTGAAACTGAATGTTGCTTATAAGAACTGCATGCTGCTTATGGGAAACTGAATACTGCTTATGTGAAACTGAATGTTGCTTATAAGAAACTGTATGCTGCTTATGGGAAACTGGATGTTGCTTATGTGAAACTGAATGTTGCTTATGAGAAACTGAATGTTGCTTATGAGAAACTGAATGTTGCTTATGAGAAACTGAATGTTGCTTATGTGAAACTGTATGCTGCTTATGAGAAACTGAATGTTGCTTATGAGAACTGCATGCTGCTTATGGGAAACTGAATACTGCTTATGTGAAACTGAATGTTGCTTATAAGAAACTGTATGCTGCTTATGGGAAACTGGATGTTGCTTATGTGAAACTGAATGTTGCTTATGTGAAACTGAATGTTGCTTATGTGAAACTGAATGTTGCTTATGAGAAACTGAATGTTGCTTATGAGAAACTGAATGTTTCTTATGTGAAACTGTATGCTGCTTATGAGAAACTGAATGTTGCTTATGAGAAGCTGAATGTTGCTTATGAGAAACTGAATGTTGCTTATGAGAAACTGAATGTTGCTTATGAGAAACTGAATGTTGCTTATGTGAAACTGAATGTTGCTTATGGGAAACTGAATGTTGCTTATGAGAAATTGAATGTTGCTTAGGTATGAGAAACTGAATGTTGCTTATGGGAAACTGAATGTTGCTTATAAGAAACTGTATGCTGCTTATGGGAAACTGAATGTTGCTTATGTGAAACTGAATGTTGTTTATAAGAACTGCAAGCTGCTTATGGGAAACTGAATACCGCTTATGTGAAACTGAATGTTGCTTATAAGAAACTGTATGCTGCTTATGGGAAACTGAATGTTGCTTATGTGAAACTGAATGTTGTTTATAAGAACTGCATGCTGCTTATGGGAAACTGAATACCGCTTATGTGAAACTGAATGTTGCTTATAAGAAACTGTATGCTGCTTATGGGAAACTGAATGTTGCTTATAAGAAACTGAATGTTGCTTATGGGAAACTGAATGTTGCTTATAAGAAACTGTATGCTGCTTATGGGAAACTGAATGTTGCTTATGTGAAACTGAATGTTGCTTATAAGAACTGCATGCTGCTTATGGGAAACTGAATACTGCTTATGTGAGACTGAATGTTGCTTATAAGAAACTGTATGCTGCTTATGGGAAACTGAATGTTGCTTATGAGAAACTGAATGTTGCTCATGAGAAACTGAATGTTGCTTATGAGAAACTGAATGTTGCTTATGAGAAACTGAATGTTGCTTATGAGAAACTGAATGTTGCTTATGAGAAACTGAATGTTGCTTACGATAAACTGAATGTTGCTTATGAGAAACTGAATGTTGCTTATGAGAAACTGAATGTTGCTTATGAGAAACTGAATGTTGCTTATGAGAAACTGAATGTTGCTTATGTGAAACTGAATACTGCTTATGATAAACTGAATGTTGCTTATGAGAAACTGAATGTTGCTTATGAGAAACTGAATGTTGCTTATGAGAAACTGAATGTTGCTTATGAGAAACTGAATACTGCTTATGAGAAACTGAATGTTGCTTATGAGAAACTGAATACTGCTTATGAGAAACTGAATGTTGCTCATGGGAAACTGAATGTTGCTTATGAGAAACTGAATGTTGCTTATGAGAAACTGAATGTTGCTTATGAGAAACTGAATACTGCTTATGAGAAACTGAATGTTGCTTATGAGAAACTGAATACTGCTTATGAGAAACTGAATGTTGCTCATGGGAAACTGAATGTTGCTTATGAGAAACTGAATACTGCTTATGAGAAACTGAATGTTGCTTATGAGAAACTGAATACTGCTTATGAGAAACTGAATGTTGCTCATGGGAAACTGAATGTTGCTTATAAGAAACTGTGTGTATGCTGCTTATGGGAAACTTAATGTTGCTTATGAGAAACTGAATGTTGCTTATAAGAAACTGTATGCTGCTTATGGGAAACTGAATGTTGCTTATGTGAAACTGAATGTTGCTTATGAGAAACTGAATGCTGCTTATTGGAAACTGAATGTTGCTTATGTGAAACTGAATGTTGCTTATAAGAACTGCATGCTGCTTATGGGAAACTGAATACTGCTTATGTGAAACTGAATGTTGCTTATAAGAAACTGTATGCTGCTTATGGGAAACTGGATGTTGCTTATGTGAAACTGAATGTTGCTTATGAGAAACTGAATGTTGCTTATGAGAAACTGAATGTTGCTTATGAGAAACTGAATGTTGCTTATGTGAAACTGTATGCTGCTTATGAGAAACTGAATGTTGCTTATGAGAACTGCATGCTGCTTATGGGAAACTGAATACTGCTTATGTGAAACTGAATGTTGCTTATAAGAAACTGTATGCTGCTTATGGGAAACTGGATGTTGCTTATGTGAAACTGAATGTTGCTTATGTGAAACTGAATGTTGCTTATGTGAAACTGAATGTTGCTTATGAGAAACTGAATGTTGCTTATGAGAAACTGAATGTTTCTTATGTGAAACTGTATGCTGCTTATGAGAAACTGAATGTTGCTTATGAGAAGCTGAATGTTGCTTATGAGAAACTGAATGTTGCTTATGAGAAACTGAATGTTGCTTATGAGAAACTGAATGTTGCTTATGAGAAACTGAATGTTGCTTATTGAACTCTTGTTTTCTTGGACACTTTACATGCTGTTTGAAAGTATAGGCATAATTCTCTGTGGTTCAGTTTTATTTATCGATATAATTCAAATAAAAATTATAATATATATTGACGAAGAAAATAATATCTAAATGAGAGACATTAAAATGAAATGAATTTAATATTTCCCACACTCCAGTTACATCATCCTCCATAATCTTTTACAATATCATACATTACGTGTTCAAATCTGAATATCTTACGATTTTCTCTTCTTCTAAAAATTCTCTTCCTTCTCCATAAGTTTCATAAGGTATAAATTCTTTGTAAGCGAAGAAACCAATCGAGCAAATTGATGCGCAACATACAAAGTTCAGTCATTGAGAGACTCAGGAGTGTGATTTAAGAAAATGGTTGCAGAAAAGTTTATATTGATGGATTGATTTTACTTGGCAATCAAAATTCACTTTCGAATCACAACCAATGAATATTTACAAATTCTGCTGACTTTAATGTTCAATTCTTGACCTGATATCTTTTCACACACAAAAAAATTGTGATTAGAACTATGAGATTCATTAAATATTTTTTCTTGCTTGAAAGTTTCCTTAAGCTTGTGTTGTTTCAATTCTTTCATAATAAATATTAGCATCGAAAGATGAGGTGCTAGAAAAATAGTCTTTATATAGTTATAATTATTTCAGCCAATATTTGTGATTCATTTAACAGTAGATATATAGCCTTTGAATTTATGGCAATTTAAAACTTTCATAATTTAATCTTACAATTGTTTTCATATCATTTTAATTCTTTAATTTGCGGAACAACTTTCTCCGTCGCATCCCCCCACCCCTAACTACCGTAATATCTTATTTGTCGCAGAAAGACAATGCGTCAAGTGTTGCTGGTTTGCCTTCCACTTCAAATGTTTCTCAGAAATGCCAAGATGGTTTGATAAATCATGGGACAAGTCAACGTATTGAAACTTACGAGTTTGTATGGTTGTAAAAGTATTAGATTCATTCTTTTGAAATGTAGATATTACCTGCAATTTTTGTTGCTCAAGAAATAATATTACTGAAGTGACAATAACTGCAATAATGCCAACGAAATGACAATAACCGAAATAATGTCACTGAAATGACAATAACTGGAATAATGTCACTGAAATGACATTAACAGAAATAATGTAACTGAAATGACAATAACTGAAATAATGTCACTGAAATGACTATAACTGAAATTGTTATGAACTATAATTTCAATAAGAATAGCTATACCTATATGTTTATTTCAATAACTCTTGAAATAACATTAATTCTTTCTCAAAAGTATCGAATTATGTAAATTGCTTACATCCTCTCTTTTAACCCTTACCCTAAAAGTCCGTTAAAATACCACCGTAAGACATTCTTATTGTATCCGTAGGATTATTATTGAATATAAGGCCTAGGTATATAATGAGCTGTTTGTATTCCAATTCGAAAATAAGCCTAAAACTGATGCTTTCCTGTATAGTTTGGTCCTCTGTTAGATTGGCTCTAGACTTTGTGGAGTTAACAACCACGCTCTACATTTTACTCTCTTTTCGATTATCCGCAATAAGTCCATATTTGCCAAACTGTGTATTTTTATATATGTGCCTATAATAAAAATGAACCGGTCATTACCCGCTTTCATTTCCTGTGTAATCGAGAGACATTAATTAGATCACTTGCTAAATTATGGAAATAAAGAATAAACAATTAATTCTGAAGGGATAAATTCACATATATTCCCATAACAAAATAATATCACTGAAAAGACATTATTTGAAATAATGTCACTGAAATGACAATAACTGGAATAATGTCACTGAAATGACAATAACAGAAATAATGTCATTGAAATGACAATAACTGAAATAATGTCAATGAAAAGACATTAACTGAAATAATGTCACTGAAATGACAATAACTGGAATAATGTCACTGAAATGAAAATAACAGAAATAATGTA
Source organism: Caprella mutica (assembly GCA_947561585.1). NCBI lineage: Eukaryota > Metazoa > Arthropoda > Malacostraca > Amphipoda > Caprellidae > Caprella > Caprella mutica. Next base: position 200,713 of record CANNZV010001324.1, on the reverse strand, counting down.
ACTGAAATGACAATAACTGAAATAATGTCACTGAAATGACATTAACTGAAATAGTGTCACTGAAATGACAATAACTGAAATGACAGTAACTGAAATAATGAAAATGAAATGACAATAAATGAAATAATGTCATTGAAATGACAATAACTGAATTAATGTCACTGAAATGACAATACCTGGAATAATGTCACTGAAATTACAATAACTGAAATAATGTCACTGAAATGACAATAACTGAAATAATGTCACTGAAATGACAATAACTGAAATAATGTCAATGAAAAGACAAAAACTGGAATAATGTCACTGAAATGACAATAACTGAAATAATGTCACTGAAATGACAATAACTGAAATAATGTAAATGAAATGACAATAACTGAAATAATGTCACTGAAATGACAATAACTGGAATAATGTAAATGATATGACAATAACTGAAATAATGTCACTGAAATGATAATAACTTATTTATTATTATTCTGGCTGTGTATAGACCTCATTCGGGAACTATCCCTGAATTTATTGCACAGTTGAGTGATATGGTGAATTGTTTATCCTCGAATATGAATATTTGTATCTTGGGGGATTTTAATATTAATTTGCTCGATCTCTATAGCGCGAATGTTACTGAGTTTTCCACTGTAATGCATTCTTTTCACCTTGTACCTATTATAACAGAGCCCACTCGCTTTCCTCTAGCATTGTTAAATCAACTTCCTTCCCTATTAGATCATATATGGATTACTGCATGCTCCGCAGAGATGGTGAAGTCGTGTATCATTTTGTACTTATCACTGTCCGACTTTCATTTCGTTCCTTGCGAATGGTCGAGTGTGTTCTGATGATAATATAAAAATATGTTTTCTTTTAGTCAAGGATGGTAATAATGAGAACTTTTTTAGGCGGGTGGAGCGAGAAGATTGGGATTCTTTGTTTTTATCTGATGACGTGGATGTTGTTTGTGTAAATTACTTGAAGCGTTTAAATGAACTGTATTGTTATTGTTTCCCCCTAAAAATTAAATATATTGGAAGAAAGCGTTTCTCAAAACCATGGCTCACACCTTCTATTCTAGATAAAATTAAGGAAAAGTCTATTGCATTTAAACGGTTCAAATTGGGACTTATCAGTGAGTCGGAAAATAGAATTATTAGGAATAGAGTGAACGTATTAGTTAAAAAAGCAAAGAAGGAGCACTACCGTAATGTTTTTGATGGATGCAGTAGTGATGTTGGAAGAACTTGGAAGGCAATTACAAAGATTATCTCTGATAGCAAAAACAATTGTGCAGTTGAGAGTATTATTTATGATGGAGTTGAAATCACACAATCTGATGACATCTCTCGATTATTCAACTCATATATTTCTAGTATATCTGCAAGTATTGATAGATCTATTCCAGTTATTAACGAATCTCCTCTTCATTATGTCAATTTTAACATACAATCTTCCATCTTCCTAAGTCCTGTGACTCGTGGCGAATGTGAATTGATCATAAAGTCTTTAAAAAAAATAATATTAATACAATTTCTGCTAGCGTTTTGAAGTCAGTTGGTGCTCATTTTTCGAAAATTATTAACATGTCATTGAAGAATGGCGTGTTTCCCGAGATATTTAAATCTGCTATTGTAGTTCATATTCACAAGAAGGGTGAAGTGACTGATGTCGGGAACTATCGCCCAATTTCTCTGTTACCTCTATTTAGCAAAATAATTGAAAAGTGTGTAGCAGTGAGACTGATGGATTTCTTCGTTAAATTCAACATTATAACTCCTGATCAATACGGCTTTAGGAAGGGTTTATCATCAGTAGATGCGTTGTTGAATTATACCGATTATTTGTATGACTGCTTAGCTAACAAAAAGCAGGCTGTAAGCGTTTTCATAGACTTCAGCAAGGCTTTTGATACAGTTAACCATAATATTTTGCTTGATAAATTGAATCTATATGGTGTACGCGGTTTTGCCCACAAATGGTTTGCTTCGTATTTGTCGGGACGTAGGCAGTGTCTCAAAATTGGGTCATCCTTTTCTGAGGAGTTGCGAATTTCGAGTGGTGTTCCTCAAGGAAGCGTACTAGGACATTTATTATACCATATTTACGTAAATGAACTCCCAAGTGTTTTTCCTGATTTAAAAACTACCCTCTTTGCTGATGATACTACGCTAACCGCAACCCACGAAGATTATATTAGTCTTACAAATTCCCTAAATGTACATCTTGAAAAATTGTCTTCGTGGACTTTTGCAAACAGGCTATCCTTAATTGCCGCAAAAACTAATTTACTCCTACTTTCAAATGTCCTCTCATTAAATCTTGTTCAATCTAACATCTTTATTAATGAAGCAAGGATTGATTTTTGTTGCAGTACAAGGTTACTGGGGGTGGATCTGGATAGCGGGCTGAAGTTCAATATTCATTTGAATTCTCTTTCGAGTAAGCTATCTAAAATTGAGAGTCAGTTTATGCCACAAAAGTCCTTAGTCTCAGTATATTACAGTTTATTCTACCCATATATATTGTACTGTAACTTAGTGTGGGGTGAAACGTATGATAGTCATCTCAATACTATAGAAATGTTACAGAAGAAAGTAATTAGAATTATAACGGGAAGTGAGTTTTTAGCGCACACCAATCCCCTTTTTGTTCGTACTAATATACTGAAGGTGCGTGATGTTCATAAATTTCTGCTTGGCGTCTACATTTATAAAAACTTATCCTCAGTTAGGCTCCCTGATCATCATTATAGAACTAGACAGGCTAATGATCCAGTTGTTCATTATCCCAGACTCACACTGTCAAGACATAGTATTAGTTTTAGTGGTCAGAAATTTTAGAATGGCTTGCCACCTCAAATAAAGAACTCTCTTTCAGTTACAATATTTAAACGATCATTGAAGAGTTATCTGATTGACCAATATGTTGAAACATCATAGCCTCGAAAATATGTATTTAGATATGTTTTTGCGATTACTGGAATGTATTTTTTTTCTTTTCTTTTTTGTAGTTTCTCATATAGGCGAACATATTAATTATAAAACTGTATGTACATATTAACACTCATCCTTGTGTTCCATCAATCCTTTATCCATTTAACATTTATTTATCCAAGCCTTGTTTTCTCATATTCATTTACTCTTTATCCATTTAACATGCATCTTTAATAGCCTTATTTTTTAATATTCATTTACTCTTTATCCATTTAATATTTATTTATCCTAGCTTTATTTTTCATATTACCAATAGTATCCAAACTTGCCCGAAAAGGTCCTGCAATAAGCAGGAATTTACAAAAGGGCTTGAATAAGTATACATGTAATACCTACTTTTAATTCTTTTAATGTGTATTATGTTTCTTTTACTCCTCAATAAATTTGTTTCATTGTTTCAATGTCACTGAAATGACAATACCGAAATGACAATAACTGAAATAATGTCACTGAAATGACAGTAACTGAAATAATGTCACTGAAATGTCAATAACTGGAATAATGTCACTGAAATAACAATAACTGGAGTAATGTCACTGAAATGACAATAACTTAAATAATGTCAACGAAATGACAATAACTGAAATAATGTCAATTAAATTACAATAACTGAAATAATGTCACTGAAATGTCATAACTTGAATAATGTCACCGAAATGACATAACTGGAGTTGACTAAAATTATAGTCATACAACTAGATATTTTCTAATATCCTAATTTGATTTATTTCACTATCCAATTAATATGATAGTATAAATAAGTTATTTTTCAAAATGTTCAGTCAAGAATTTTACCATTAATATAAAAGAACACTTCGTTTTAATTTAAAATTCATTCTATCAAAATATTAACGAAGTCGTATCGATAATATAAGTTATTACCAATTACCAAGAAATTTCAACATTAAATACATATATGATTTTACATACCAAGCGTAATTACTTCTAAAAATATCGAGTGCTCTTTATTAATTATTATTCTATCATTGCAAAAGAAGTACAACTTAATTCTCCCACACAATCTGCCAATGCATAATTCACGACAATAATTAGTGGTGGAACTGAAGTCATTGCTTATTTATTGAAAATTAAATTATTAATGTTTATTCAACTGATTTTCTTGCCTCCAACATTGACATTCTAGAAAAAGTAATAGTATTAATGTAATTAATTCATCACTTTTCGTAAATGCCAAAGCTGTCATACTTACTATTATCATCTCAACTCTCTATGTGTTACTTTCAAAATTAACTAAAATGACAATATTAGTTAAATGAAAACTATTTGAATTAATATTGATATTTCACTGAATTTAACTAGTTAATCAAAGTAATACTGTCTAACGAGCTACGCAATATGAACTTGTATCTATATATGTAGTATTTATCCCCACTATACAATATACATGCACATTCCGTCAATGTATCACACTTTTATTATTAAGAAATGTATAATAAAGAAAATATTATTAGCATGCTTGGTTGAATATCAGGTAACTGAATTAGTGTTATATAAAAATAAACAACAGGTACGGTACTAGAATTGAATATCATTTAATAAATTAATTTTGAGATTAGTATACACTTCTTTTGATATTCTGTATATATTAATCATTTTATTATCTCTACTACGCGAATAATACAGCTTGAAAAAAGTAGCTGTAAAATTCATATTACACTAAAATAGAAAAATTGATGGGCAAATTGGGTATCCAACATCGGTGAGTAACAGATTTTTTTCCTCACGAAGTAATAGAGTTTGAGTTAGGGTGAGTAAAGGGTCAGAAGACTTAGTGGTAAATAGATATTTTACCTGATATTATTGTAGTAAACCATCAAAATGTCCAAAAGCTTCCATTTATTTTCATCAATTATAATACCTGCTAATCAATACACTCGTAAATACATTAACCTCTTTTTTGCATTACTTTTTATTACTTTATTTGCATTACTTTTTATTAGTTTGTTTGCATTACTTTTGTCATAGTCAATCATGTCATCATATGAGAAGAAATTCCAAAGTGATATAAATGGAGAATATTGAAAATAAAAAAGATTTTAGTTCTAAATTTCGTTGAATTTTTATTATTGCTGCGTAATACCCATTATGTTTCAGTGAGGATTGTAAAACTTCTTTACCAAATATAGACATTTTATAGCAGTTTTGTAGCTCATTTCCATGTATATTAAATCCGTTTGTTGGTTGATCCGAGAGATATGAAGAGAAAATATTCTCTCCGTCTGAATACAAATCATCAATCTTCTTCTTACTGGAGAGTGAGGTGAGAAATATTGCACAGAATCTATCTTATGAAGCTTTGAAACCAGAGGATTGATGAGGAGTTACAATTTTAACCGATTTAGTGATAAAGAAGTGAAATGTTTATATAAAGATTATAATAAATAATGTTAAACACCTTTCAAGCAACATATAATATTAATAAGTATTGTAAATAAAATTTAATGGGTACTTTATCAATTTGAGTGGTAATATATTCATTATATTGATGTTAATTAATTGTCTCATGATAAGAAAGTTAATAAAGTACCCACATTTAGAGAGTTTGTTCTCTTTTCACATCAATTCATTACATATATTTTCTCTTTCCCTTGTGGTCATTCATTTGTTCCCTTGATTAAAAAAAGTCATCACATGAGCTTCATTAGACTCAAATACATTCATTCTTTGTAAAACTCAACATAAAAATGCATTCGCTGTAGAATTCAAACAATGCTTTGATAATAACAGAAAAAATATCATTTTAAAACTTTAGAATTATATATTGACTTGTTCCCTTGTTTGAACATCGAACAAATAAGTTGTCGCTTCAATAGATTATTCACATGGAATTTCAAAACATGTCAATATTATAATAATTCTACCATTCATCAGAACCATTACGTTGATTAGTGAGAGAACTTTTGAAGGCTAGGTTAGTATATACATATATCATATTTGGCAAAACTACATCAGCCTTAAGACGATTATCGTGTTAACTTGTTAGGCTTTAAGGGGACCGTCCCCATGAAGGATGGCATAATTAAAGAAAAAAATTTTTATTGTGTAAATAGTTGCTTTATAACCTTCTAATAGTGTGTGCAAAATATCAGAGGTCTCATGTTACTCTAACCCCCTGGGGAGAGGGAGAAAGGGAAAAGGGGGCCGGGGGGTAGGGAGTCAATATGTACTCTAAAAACCATCTCTCTGTCAATTATAATTTGTAATAATTAATTATCTCGCTATATCTGGTATCTAACATGTCACTAATGCGACACACACACTGGTATGCAAAGAAATATTCCTCAGTTACCCACCAACCTTCTCAGGGGGCACATGCGGCGTGTCAGATTATCAAATCTTTGAACGGAATTTTATGTTAGTTCAGAGATCTACAAATCTTATAATTCAAAACCCGGACGCTTTTACAATTTTGAAGCTAGAGCATTGCAATTTTTTGCAATTACCTACAACATGATGTGTTTGATTATCGATTTTCGAATTTGTTGTCGAAATATTTCTCGACATATTTTTTTTTCATGAAAAAGTCGAAATTCCGAAAATTGATATTACAAAACATCATATTGTAGATATTCTTATGAAGAATCGAAATTAAAAAACCGCAAAGCCGTAGCATGAACCATAAAAATGTCTTCGGATTTTTGGACAAATTTTCGAAATTTGTTCGAAACTCGAAAACTCATTTTCTATGGGTCTAATCGAAAAAATGACTTGAACAAAAAAGATGGAGAATTAAATTTTATATAAATGATTTATGTTTCAGAACCATAACTTCATTAATAAAAATGTTACCCAGATCTGGGGACGCGCCTCTTAACCGTATTTATCATACGATACATTTAACTCATCAAAAATCAATTGGGATTTTCATTAAATATTCAGTAAAACTGGAATATTTCGGGTATACTGTAATCAATTTCATCAACACACTGAAACAAGTTTTAGAAGAGAGTCAATTCCTTCAATAATGAAATTTGACGGAAACCATCATATTAAAAAAGTGAATTCTAGTTACAAAATGTAGTTTAATACTTCAGGGACGTGATTTAAAAGTTTAAAGTGCGAATGTTAATAAGTTACAAAAAATGCAAAGTACTGAAGCGATTGGTTATTTTTATGACAAATGTGCTGTCAGTATCTTATGACCAGCTGCTACAGTGCCATGTTTACTCCTCTCTCTCTTTATACTGGATTAGAACTGCATCAGAAAGTAACTCAATGACATGTGACAACTCTGTGCATACAGTGAGAGCTATTAGGGTGTCTGCACAACAAAAGAGAGAGAGGAAGCAAGAAAGAAAGATTGCAAGATGTGAGTCGAGAAAGAAAGCCATAAAGAGTGATACCACACTGTCACTTTGTGAGATATTACATTGATTTAGGCTACCATCTTCAACTCGCTTCAGAGAAACTATCTGCAACTATCTTTCACTCTTCAGTCTTTCTTTCTCTCTTTCTTGCTCGTTTTTAGTGTGTGCACTCCCGTACATATCCATGTTAATCAATTCAATCTTTTTTCTTTCTTGCTTTAAATCTTTTGGTATGCAGTCGCAATAATTGTGTATTATACGTGTGAATCTATTGAAAATGAATACTTTTTGATAGTTAAACAGTATCTCCTTGGAGAAACAGGAAAAAAAATCTTACAGATCCCTTCGAAATTATTCTTCGATCAAATGAACACACTTTTTTAGATTCTCCCGTTTCTCCAAGTCTTTCTGCATCTAATTATAACCATATCAGTAATGTCGGTCAAAAATTGACGGTGGAAACACTACTCTCGATTTCTTATATATCTTGAATTCCATGAATAAAATGTGATTTCTATCATGAACGGAATAGATTCATAATTCATTGTTTTTATTTCTATATAATAATTTGTATTAATTTGATCGAATTTTTACAGTGCATTAAATAAGTTTCGTAAGGAGAACGATCCCCTTAATTTGATTTTTAGTAATATTCTCACTAGTCATGTTTTTACTAGATCTCTATAGAAATTGAATAGAAACATTTGGTAGCATTTCTATAATCCAATGAATCCGACATCACATCGATAAAATGTATAGTTTAATATTCTATCAATGATTCAATATTTAGTATTTACTCTATGTAACATGTTCAACACAACTTAAATAATGGTAAAAAGAAAGGCTGCTTTCGATTGTAAATATTATATATTTTGTTTAATTAGAGAACTATAACTCTATCTAATTTACAGTTAATCTTAATTTTTTTGTTTTAGCCATGTTAGGAGAGTCTGTCTCTCACCACCAATTCATCAACCGGAGACAGCTCCTCATTAAATTCTCGTACCAAAGCAGCATAGTTATAATGAGAGAACATTCAGTATCGTCAGCAAATAATAAAGAGGTCACTCGGCCTCTGGTGTATTTGAAGAAACATTTATGAAGAGAAATGTGAGAAATTTACCAAACCGAACATTGAAGAATTGATTTGTTAACAATTCGAAAATTACAAAATTATTAACATTGACTTTTATCCCACACATAACTTTCAAACCACAATTCTAGAAGAAGTGTTACGGTTTTAAATTTATTAAATGTAACGTTTACGTAAATTTAGTTTTGATATTCTTCATCTTTATTAATATTGTGATGTCCTGATACATGCTATAAAATAAGATGCACTACCGTGTTAAACTAGTTCTCTGGTTGTAGCTAATTTGACCACATCTAGTAACTACAATTCCCTCGACCTTAAACAACTAACTTAAAGCTCCGTTCAGTAACTGCGATATAATGTGTTTATCTGTGATCACATAGAACATATAAATACAACCCATTGAAACTAATCCCCTTACTTTCAATGAGTACTACCCATACCATCTGTATAGCTACAGTGTTATAATCCCTGAAGCCAGAGAATAGGGGTACATGAGCTTACAGATAATTAGAGGGTAATGTGAGTAACAAGCACTGTTACAAGTTGATGTGTCGCACTGTACCATAGACTTAACTGGGTCTTCATAGTGTTCGGAAATTTCTTTATTATTGAGAATTTCCATTATTATTCTTAGTTTTAATATTTGGAATATTCTTTACAATTCAAATATTTTACAATACGGATTTTCTTCATGTTATAAGAAATTTTTTTTATTAATCTGAATTCTTTCAACTATTTAGAAATTTTTTTATGCTTTCGAATTCTTTCATTTATAATCATTCATTCTATCCGAAAATCTAGAACGCCGTCAATTATTTGTTTTCCAGTCACGTAATATCTCTATAGTAAAATTCAATTTCTAATTTTCCATTTTTTTTTATTCACAGTATAGTCTAAAGGTACGATTCCACCAAAACCGTGTGCTGCACAAAATGTCACGCACTTTTGGCCGTATAAGAACTAAAGTTTGGCTGTATAAGTAATAAAAGACTACGTTTGTTGCCCACGAGTCCACCTGTAGACTGTGCGTAACACGAGTCCACCAGTGCGTACGTAAAGCGGGGCACTGGTGCTGCTCTGTACGCGTACAATAGTTACGAAAGGTTTTCCGTTCGCCCACAGCTATAAAGTTTGGTTTATAGACATATGTAATTCAAGAACCTGCCGATTTTGGATCTGCAATTTTCTCCTTCTTCCGATCGGTGGTATGGAGCCAGAATAATTTTCCGGTTTTGCCTTACCTCAGTCGAATCAAAATTGAATTGTTGCGCCAATTCTTGAATTGAGTCATGTCTCCTACTCCTATTCTTGTATTCAACAAGCTCAGTTTCCAATAGCACAGTTTATGTTTCAAACGTTTGAATAAAGGCTACGATCTCGTCATTATTCTAATCCATACTTCAGTGTGGTTTGCGCGAACACTGAAATATTTTCTCTCCAAAAGCGGAAGCAAGAATGACTGTGCGTACAAAATGTTCCTGCGTCTTCCGACGAGTCCATTGGAAAACGTGTACGCGCACAAAGTTCGCAGCTTTGCGCGAACTTTGCTAAAGTGTTCGCGTACAAGTTGTTAGTGTACGTATGTGTGGTTCCACCGAACATACATTGTGCAAATAATAATTGAGGACAGTTCTGAAATGTTATCTTTTCTGAAATAATTATGATGGAATTTTAAAATCAATTCAAATGAAATTATTGTCACTATTTTCACTCAGCCGTCGTGACTACTTCACTTAATCATAATTTATTTAATAATTATTGAATTATAAATTGTTGCTGCTTCCTCTTGCGCTAATAAATGTGAATTGTTTCAGAGAGATCTCAAGCAATTTACATGTAAATATGGAGGGTTTCGGGAGAGTTCTTCTCACTGCATTTAAATATGAAGTGTTTCAGAGAGTTTTTCTCACGCCACTTACATGTAAAATTGTAAATATGTAGGGTTTCGGAGAGTTTTTCTCATGCCACTTACATGTAAAATTGTAAATATGTAGGGTTTCGGAGAGTTCTTCTCACGGTAATTGCATGTAAAAATCGAGTTTTTAAGAAAGAGTTGGTATCTCAAAACTGAGTGTTTGGTGTGATAAAATATTTAAACTTCTAACTAGTGATGAAACAATTCATATTTTAGAGAAAAGTCTTGAAACAATTTAGAAATTTAAGAAAACAGAAATAGTCTTCGAACTCTGTGAAAGCACTACCTATAGTACTCCAGCCACGATCTCCAATTCCATCTTATAGCACAAATGCCACGCTCTCCTATTTCCCTCCAACAGTACAAAACTCTTGTAACTTTTTATTTGCAATAGAGCTAATAATTATTGAGTAAAGATATGTGCACTTCGCAGTAACTTTGATGAGTTTAGTTGATAAATTGTTATTGTGATCATAAAATTACTCATAAATATCGACAGATTCACTGGATATTAAAATTTTTAATTCATAGATACCTATGTCATTTCGAAATATATCATTATTAATTGATGAATAACTATTTTTATTTCATTGAAATTAAATTAAAATATTTCAACGGAATTGTCTAATTACCGCCATTTAACCAAATCAAACCGTATGGAATATTATTTAGTGCATGACTTTATTATTATATATTTTAATAATTTCATAATTATGCTGTTCATTGGTCAGTTATTTGAAGTGTTGGATCAAGAAAGAATAATGCTGTAGGTTTTGCATGCAAAGAGATATAAAGAAAAAGAACGTTTAGGTATGTTTCATTATTTACAATGTAAATATAGTAAATAAACTAAATATATCATATTCAACGGTATTTTTTATTCAATTTCTAAATAGGTGCTCCACAATTTATTAAAAGTAATGTCAATATTCTCTTTTCCAAATGAAATTCATAGTATTGGTGTTTTTTTTCTGATTTTTTTTCTCAATTAATAATTAAGGTAAAGGTTTTATTTGTTGAATTAAAAATATTTGAATTTTTATTGCCGTATAGAAAATTTACTAATTTAATAATAACTTTTAATGAAAGAATTTGAGTTCCTCATTTTGCTCAATAAAAGTCTTCAATAGAAGAGGAATTATTGAAAGATTTTCAACAAAAAAATGTAACTAACCAATCTTTCAAATTAATTTAATTAATTAATTAATTAATTCTTAGCACAATGATTAAAAATATAGATAAATCTAATGAGTTTTTACAACTCGGAAACTATTCACTGAGATATATTAAACATATGTATATAGTATTGAATTGCCAAATTAAAGTATTGCCATAATGTTTGAAAATTTGTAGCATTCCTGAATTATATGCAAATTTGCAAAGGCACAGTCTTAAAATCAACAGGACCATTATGAACACATACAGGAATCAAAGCTAAAAATAATACTGTATTGCTGTGTAAGTCTGTAAATAAAATGTGTTTTCTATTGATTAATTGTTTTGTTTTAACAAAATTAGACCTTATTAGCTCAAAATACTAATATTTTATTTGGCAGGAAAAATTCCGGCGGGGAATAGCTTTGCTGAGGAAAAGTCCGGCGAGGATTGGTTCGGCGGGGAAAAGTCAAAGTGGCTCTTGCGCACACAGAGTTCAGTGCACAGTGCACAGTGCACACACAGTGCAGAGTGGTTAAACTAGTCTATATAACAATAACACCCACAAAAAATTTATTTCAAGTCTTTGTTTGTTATTCAATTATTTCATATGAATCATTAATTTTTATGTATACAAATGGATGTAAATGAAAATATTTTTTATGAAAAAAATCGATTTTATAAGATTATTAGTTAGAGCTTGTTCGAACGAAACAGTCCCTAGGTTAGTGAATGTCCTTTTGATGGCTTGGTCAATAGGGTTGAAATTTTAATTCGTTCGTTTATCTTTAATATATCTTATTCACGGATAACATTAATTCCAAATAAATTAAATATATATACTCTGAACTCTAAATCATGAAAATAATTTCCAGAGAACTATGACAGACGAAAAAAAAATCAGAAAGCAATCGATCATATTGTTACCATGCACAGTAAGTACAGTTATTTAAGATAGTCTATATACAAATAGACAAATCAATTTAGTAACATCTAGTTTTGGTATTTTTGTGGCAACGTGTACAATACAATGTACAACGTGTTAAACAGCAGTGCCGTCAGAAGTGTTTGGAAAACTGACGATAAATGATGAGAAGAAACGGGACATGCCGCATGGAAAAATATATTCCTTCAACCCCAGCATCTCTCCACCCTAATTTTCTTTGCAAAAAAATCCCCAACTCCTATTGGTCTCCCCCATCTCATCCACACACTTCATCCACCACTATATATAGAATATTAGTTTTGAATACACAGTTATTATTTCGTTATGATTAAACAATCAAATGTCTTTTTTGTTGGCGTTATCATAAAATATACCCCCACATTCTTCATCCAGAGTTACGTTGCTTTCAATGATATGAATATAATGGAAAAAGATTTTGGGATAAGAATAATGAAAAAGTGTCTTCACGAAGACTTTTCTTCTCATCATCTCATAATAATGAGATGATAATGGTGGGTAGAAGCGATATTGAAGTTTGTCAACGTGATATTCATTGCCGATTAGAGTTATGTGACTGTTCCTCAAAAAATGATATATGAATAATAAGTAAAAATTTCAAGTAAAGTACGACAATTGAAGAAAATTCGCTCCTCCCACCAAAAGGGAGAATTATATGGTTAATTTTGGAATTAATTTTATCGTTAGTGTGTTTTAATAATTAAATTTATATTAGATAACATCAAACAAGAAAATAATGCATATTTGAAGGCCATACTTAATCATATGAGGGTTTTTACTTATTATTATTTGATTATTTGAGTAATGATAATCTGAAAACTGTTAAGTTTTATTCATATAATATACTCCCCAATATAGCTAATGCAGACAATGTAAATGATGGAAACAGTCTTATTTTTGATATTTTTCTAGTTATTATTATCAACTGAAATGGTGAGGTGAAGTCAGTCTAGATGGCATTGCTCCATCACGCGAACTACTGATTTACTTGGAATTATTTCTAGGCACTAAAATACATCTAAAATCCATGATATTTGTCCGATTTTGTGCATCATGAGAAAATAATGAAGTAAATAACTTATTTCATTTCCATTAAGTGTAGAGAGCTTTGATTTACTCTAATGCGAATAAATAATATTATGTTTGTCATTTATTTTATCGTAAAGAGATCAACGCTAATTAAAGCACTGGCCAATGTATCGACAGACTAAGAGCGTTGAGATGTCAAACTCTTTCTCCACACAAAATTGTGTTTAGAGTTGCTCTATTCTGTGGTTAGCAGCACGCCACACTTTGCAGCATTGGAAGCCATTTGATATAAACCTATAATGAATGCCTGCCATTGCTGGAGTAGAATTTACACTAATGAGTGTGATGGCAAAAAAAGTATGATTGATATCTTTAATAGTCATAAAAGTGACCTTTTATTTTTCTTCGATCATTCTCCCTATTTCCTACATTATATAGTAGTGACGAATTGGTGTAGAAGGGGTTTGGAAATTCGAAAAGCTAAATATTTACTTCTAACTAGAATTATTGACGAGTTACATCTTCAAATATAAACCTCTACAACAGAATGGGGCGGAATTGAGTTATAATAAAATTATGACTTAAATGGAATCAGTTATTGAATTATAATTCAAAATGCATCGTTAAAAATGTTATATTTCATCTTAATTGAACAGTCACAGGTATTTAAGTTACATAGTAATTGAAAGGATAATAATTATTTACTTTGTTCTTTACGTCACAAGAATGACTTCTTTTGCACGAGTTGACAAAGATTGTATTCGTATGTAATATTCAAAAAAATATTCCTCAGTTCATATATTTTCCGACTTTCACTAATAAGATACATGAAATTGACTGCTTATAATTGCAGCATCTGATTTGCATCACTGAAAACTACGCAAGCAGACTCAGCTCAATTCTGAGTTAATCATGTCTCAGTAGCATTGCATTCCGCACAACTTAACCTCATCCCGCTCTCTAATAGCCATGAATTTATTATATGTACAGTCGTACACACTCAAGCATATTAACGTTCCTCACTGCTCATATACTATAGTATGATATAAAAAACTTTAATATCTTCGTTTCTATTCTATGAAGAAATTTGAAAGTTTATTTATAACATTTTGTTGGTATTTGACATGCTCGGAGGATGAAAGGCCTAAGTCAAATTTGGAAATAGTTCCGGAGAAGCATCCAAAGCATGTTGATAGGTTTAGAGAGGTTAAAAGAGATATAAAGGATGATTAAGGTTTTTCATCTATCTTTGCATACAATAATGATGGAACAATGAAAATAATCAGAATTTTACTTTAGAATTTTGTGGTTTGGGCCTTTATTACAACGAACGCGTTACATAATCAGGTGGCTCATAAATGAATTTAAACCAAGTGATGTGTCCAAAAATGATCTGTCGGATCGAAACGCATGATTTCCATGACAGTCTGATTTTTGACTGGGAATTTGATTGAAAGCTTTGACTGGTAGTTGTTAGGGCTGTGGTACCGCTCCTCAACACTTGTAATATTTTGTGCTGCTCAAAACTTTCGGAGCGGTAGGTGTGAACATATGCAGTGGTCGAGCGTTTAAGGCGTTGCCTAAACGAGGGCTAACTTCTGATGAACGGTAACAAGCGGTGATTTTTCATCCTCACTTCATGAATGCTCCAGCAAAGATAACTCGGTGTGACCGGGCCTTCAAGTAATGAACTTCAACTTGTGATTTCTCACAAAAATGTATCAGAATTTCTTATATTTTTCCTCCGCTCAGCTCCACAGTCAAAAGCAGTACAGCGCCATAACAATGTTCGCGTTACCACGATTTGTTATCCCTCTTGTGAGCGGTAACGAGCGTTGTTGAAATTCGATCTATTTTCCGTCTTTTCAAGGAACGATCCAACAAAGCTCAGGTGGTTTGAATTGGGCTTTTGGGGCGCCAGTAGGGCACTTCCGTCAAGTTAATGGACTGATGTTGCATCGAATGAGACCAAAGGACCTTTGATTGTGATCGATTATGTAATCAAAGTCAACAGTCAAGTTTATCAGACAATGTTCCAGGAATTTTTTTCCTTATTTGACTCTCGGACTAGTTCTGAACCAATTTCATCTACACTTATAACGGAGGTAGCCGGTAAATTGCTCGAAAACAATTGCTCGAAAGACAATTGCTCGAAAAACAGTTGCTCTAACGAACAATTGACCGAATGAACACAGCTCGAATGAATAATTGCTCGAATGACCAATCGTTCAGATAATATAAAATATACGAAATACAGTTATTATTAATTACTAGTTAGAAAAAAGGACAATTAGTTGCAGCTATTTGAAAAGATTTCACTTCATGATGATCTGACTGTAAACTATTTTATCTAATTAACAGTGGTGGAGCACCATGTTGGGTGGAGCACCACCCAATATGGAAAATGTCTCTCAAAAATGATGAATTGACCATTTCACAGGATTTTGGAGCAAAACAACGTGACTTTCCTAAAGTTCTGATATCTGTTCTATTGATTTCGCAATATGGGTCATCTTGGAAGTAAAGAGTTTCAATTCATTCCTACTACAATCTGTATTCTTTGTAAGCAGCCATTCATTTTCATTTAGTCAATTGGATGAAATAGCAGTGCGGTGCTGTAGTGTATCAGTATCAACCTGTGTTAAGAAAATAAACTAAGAAAAAATTTCTAAGCTATTTCTATTTTGTATATTTGTACTACTAAATGATTCATCCAACACATTTTTTTCATAAAAATTTACAGGTCACAATGTAGCTTGGAATTGTATATCAATATTAGCATCAATACACTACTTCAGAGTAACCAGAATCTTAATATTCAATATCAGAACTATTCAGCTGGAGAAAATTGCTTCGAAAATTAAAATGAGGATTAAACCATACATCAAGTATCAAAAGTTCTCGCTCTAAGTCAGCTGTGAACTGATAGTAAACCTTCTACAATATACGGAAAAAAACTAATATATATTATTTGTTTTTCTTACTTCTTAGATGCATCCTGTTATAGCTCCAAATGTGACATTAAGATTTTATTTTTATTTCAAACCTATAAGTTATAGAATACTGATACTATGAAATGGATCAGATACACCACAATCTCCGCCACAAGACTCGTGTCTCAGGTCAAATCCATGCCTCAATCTGAGCACTATTGACTAAGTCTTAAAGACACAGAAGTACATTTGTTTCAGTCTCAAGGAGGACAGGAGATGGAGGGAATAGCATGTTCTACAAACTCAACAAATCCGCTTGAATGTTCTCTGGATGTTTGCATTGATAATACTGGAATACCTGGAGCAATGAACTGCTAAGAGTTTGAACTGAGAAATGGAATAGCTAAGACCTCAGTTAGAAATATATTAATAGCAATAATGTAGAATAAATTATTAGGCTGAATTGGTTCCAAATCACATTATTTTATTAGTAAAATCCCGAATA
The DNA here is from genome assembly GCA_947561585.1 of Caprella mutica. Classification (NCBI taxonomy): domain Eukaryota; kingdom Metazoa; phylum Arthropoda; class Malacostraca; order Amphipoda; family Caprellidae; genus Caprella; species Caprella mutica. Next base: position 183,795 of record CANNZV010001324.1, on the reverse strand, counting down.
GAAATATATTCTTCTTTTTAATATTCAAGAAGTTGAATTAGTGACGTCACTGGACAATCACTTACAAACTTAACATCGAGAACAGTGAGATCCGTTGAAAATTTAGCAAAAAAAACTGAAATTTCTATATTATACAGGATTTCTAATGGAGTAAATAGAATGAAAATGACACTCATCACTCACTGCACTCACCACTCACTCTACTCACCACTCATTGCTCTCACCACTCACTGCGCTCACCACTCACTGCACTCGTCACTCAATGCAATCATTACTTACTGCACTCATCACTCACCGCACTAATCACTCACTGCACTCATCACTCATTTAACTCATCACTCACTGCTCTCATCACTCACTGCATTCACCACTCATTGCACTCATCACTCACTTCTCTCACCACTCACTGCACTCATCACTCACTGCACTCATCACTCACTGCACTCATCACTCACTGCACTCATCACTCATTGCACTCATCACTCACTGCACTCATCACTCACTGCACTCATGACTCACTGCACTCATCACTCACTGCACTCATTACTCTCTGCTCTCATCACTCACTGCACTCACCACTCACTGCACTCATCACTCACTGCACTCACCACTCACTGCACTCATCACTCACTGCACTCTATCGGCAATAGTCACCGCCACTCTATCGGCAATAGTGACCGTCACTCTATCGGCAATAGTAACCGTCACTCTATCGGCAATAGTGACCGTCACTCTATCGGCAATAGTAACCGTCACTCTATCGGCAATAGTGACCGTCACTCAATCGGCAATAGTGACCGTCACTCTATCGGCAATAGTCACCGCCACTCTATCGGCAATAGTCACCGTAACTCTATCGGCAATAGTAACCGTAACTCTATCGGCAATAGTGACCGTCACTCTATAGGCAATAGTCACCGCCACTCTATCGGCAATAGTCACCGTAACTCTATCGGCAATAGTAACCGTAACTCTATCGGCAATAGTCACCGTCACTCTATAGGCAATAGTCACCGCCACTCTATCGGCAATAGTCACCGTCAGTCCATCAAATATTCTGTCGAAATGTCGTAACTTTATATATAATGTAAATAATAAATAATTTTATATAATTAGGTTAAAGAAGAACAAATTTAAAAATCTAAATTGAAGAATTAATTAGAATATTGAATAACTGTTTTCATAACAACCTAAATTTTCATAGATTAAATTATAATACAAACAAAATGAGTCACTTTTGAAGCCTCTGCAACTCAAACTCTATGTCAACGTCTCGAACAGCATTGAGGAATTAAAACTCTTTCACACTACATAAAACAATGACAAACTATTCACCTTCTAAAAAATTTGTTAATGGGTAAATAAATTAATACCATTGACTATCAGTGCAAGGCGTGGAATATCACAATGTGCTAAAATATTCCTCTAATTGAGACATATTTTGTGAAACATTTTGGAGGTCTTCCTCTCCTTTCGTCGCTTCTAACCGAGGCAGTTTGGAAAATGAATTTCCTTGAATTGAACGGGTGACTGGCAGGGTTTGGCCTTAATTAGGAACAGAGCTGGTGCTAGTGAAGGTGCCTAGAAGGTGCTGGTGAAGATTTTAGGGCTAGTGAAGGTGCCGGTGCTATTGTACGTAGGTGCTGGTGCTAGTGAAGGTACTAGTGTTAGTGAAGGTGCTGGTGAAGATGCTGGTGCTAGTGAAGGTGTTGGTGAAGGTGCTGGTACTAGTGAAGGTGCTAGTGAAAGTACTGGTACTGGTGAAGGTTCTGGTGCTAGTGAAGGTGCTGGTGTTAGTGAAGGCGCTGGTGCTAGTGAAGGTGCTGGTGCTAGTGAAAGTGCTGGTGTTGGTGGAGGTGCTGGTGCTAGTGAAGGTGCTAGTGAAAGTACTGGTACTGGTGAAGGTGCTGGTGCTAGTGAAGGTGCTGGTGTTAGTGAAGGCGCTGGTGCTAGTGAAGGTGCTGGTGCTAGTGAAGGTGCTGATGCTAGTGAAAGTACTGGTGCTGGTGAAGGTGCTGGTGCTAGGATGGTGCTGGTGCTAGTGAAAGTACTGGTGCTGGTGAAGGTGCTGGTGCTAGTGAAGGCAGCGGTTCAAGTGAAGGTGCTGGTGCTAGTAAAGGTGATGGTGTTAATTCTAGTAATATTATCGTTAATTGCTATTTTAATTTATTTTCTGTGCTCCGAAAAATTTAATTCTTCTGCTTGCAGAAATAATAAATGAATCTTATTCCTTTAATTTTTCATTTAGTTCCAATTATAAAATCTGTGTTTTGTTCAGAAACATCAGTTGTTTTCTACATACATTTCGAAAACTAACCTATATTAATTTGAGAATTGAAAAGACAGTCAAAACTTATGATAATTGACAATGAATTAGTTTGAAAATGTGAAAAGAATATATTTTCAGATTTGATGTCAATTCGGATGGAACGAATTGCAGTGTCAGCAGATTCAGAAATTCGCGCCACGGCAGAAATCATTAACAACTTTTTCACCACAGATATAGGAATAAATATTTTCGGTGATTGATTATATCCAGTCGGATCAGTGGTCGAAATGGGATTGAATTTAATGCGATATTTACTTCAAAATAAGTGTGAGCATTAAGAAAAATCAGAATATGCAAACCTATCAATAAATACAAGTATAAGACTAAGAACTGCATATATATTATTTTATTGTACAGTAGGAATAATATTAACTTTTTTTTGACAAACGTGCTAACATCACTCTGCTATATATTCTATCTCTGTTTAAAACAAGTCACAGTCTACTAAATCCCTCCATTTTGTTTCAAAACAAATGAATTAATTCGAACAAAGCCAGAAAAAATTGGGCTTGAGGCAGCTAAATAATTTGGATACTAAATGGTTAGCGAGGTTTTGAAAACATGAATGAAAAAGAAGTTTCTCTGATTTCATGTTATCATGTAGAAAAGTAATAACAGCAGCTAGGATTATATTACTAACTAGGATTAATATAATGTTCAGTATTTCCTAAAAATGTAAAAACTTCTGAATCTAGGCTCCTCCTTCCCTAAAAAGAAATACAATCAACTTCTTTCATTTTCCAACAGCCTTTTTCTAGTTAAAGTTTGAGAAGAAATTAGCGAGAGTTGCATCGTAAAGGTTAGACTTGAAACTTCTATGATGGCGAACATGAAGTTCGTGACCATAATCGTATCATTGCCGTTCGTGTCGATGAAAGTTTAGGTCTATGTTGAAAGTTGCAATGTAGTTTAAGTTGACGGCAATAGCTAATACAGTTTATTACCTTAAACATATATAGTAAATAATCTTCAATAACAGAAGAAATGTTTAAGTTTCATTGTTTTGGAAAACGATGACTGTACTTAGGCCAATAACGTGAATATCATTGATTAAAAAGATAATCATACATTTACGCAAATCTTCAATTAAATTGTTAGAATATTAAAATAATTCCGAAACATCCCTAACATGTACTTAAAACATATCACGATTAATATTTTGTAAAGACGACAGATTGATATCCTAGTTAAATATTTTATACTTATGGTTATCGACAGTCTTGTACATCATTAGACAAAAGCAATATAAAACAAAGAAAATTTATAGATTTTCATTAATTAATGATTCATACGTGCGTTAAATGAAAATCTGATTACAATTTATTGCGATACCATGATTATATGAGTTAAAAATAAAATTCGATATGCGATGAAACCTAATAAAGCGTGACCGGTAATTTTATTCCTGGTAATTTGACCATGTAGTTACTTTCGCAAAATCTTTCATGGTTCTTGGGATAAAACAGTTTTGCCACCCTCGAGTCCTGACATTTTGGAAAGTGAAACTTCAACCAGATACTACTCCTAAATTTTCTTTTACTTTCTTTAGATTGTAATCACAATGTTATTCCTATGTAAGGGGAGGCACTCAATAAAACAATAAAGATATAACTCTAAAAGACTGTACTTCAATACGCGTTACTACCAAGATCATTACTGTAATACCAGAGCGTTTATAACTGCTCGACTTGTTTGTAACTATGTATGGCGGGGACTGACTTTCCCAGCCCTGTTCTTTACATTTTATTGAGGCTTTACTACATTACGTCACTATTAACCGAATTTGTGTATCCATGACGTCACATTGAAAACAAGTTTAAAAGTATGAAGAGAAGCTTCTTTTCACCCCTTATATTTGTGAAAAATCCATGATTATGAAAAAAATTCCAATGTTTAAGCAATATATGCTTGCTGTTCGTAATATGGATACACATTATGTACATATTAAAATGAATTTCCCTTTTTTAAACAACTTTCAATTCCATAGATGAATAATTTATAATTAAATTGAACAGAGGCTGCAGTTCGTAATATGGATTTGCATGAATATAAGCCTTTCAGCCAAATGTCCGTGTGGCCAAATTTGCACACATCCACTTTCGACATATTGCCTTTCGGCCAAATGTCGACCAAATGTCCTCCAGACAAGTGTCCATCGGCCAAGTGTCCGTGCATGAAGTTAAACAAATAAGTAGCTACTGCGCATTTATTGTACTTCAATAACCGTCTGCGTTGAGGAAATTATTATAGCAAATGGCGAACATTTCATAATTTGATAAGTTACCTTGGTATTGAATTTACTTCAAAGTATTTTCTTGCTACCTTTCTAGTTATCTTCGCATAATGCGAGAAGGTCATAATTTAGGTGACCGGTATATTTCACCCCAGTATATTCCACCCTGGTAAATTCTACCCCGCTATATTCCACCCTGGTAAATTCCATCCCGGTATATTCCACCCCGGTAAATTCCACCCCGGTATATTCCACCCCGGTATATTTCACCCCGGTATGTTCCACTCCATTTTACGGGTTAGGTTTGTTAGTTATTAATATTAGCCATTTATTAATACCATATTTAATACTAGGTAACTTTCATTTTCACTGTATAAAATTAATCCTTTTGCTGGTTAATCATAAGCTTTAAATATTTCACTATACACATGTGACAAAACAGCAGAAAGAAAGGTTGTGTGAACGCATTTATCAGTTGAGGTATATATATTTTAAATCTCAAGCTTATTTTCTTCCCTGTCGCCAGCACAACAGCGATATTAATTGTAAGATGATGTCATATAATATTTATTTCATTTTGAATTTGGTATTTTAACTTTTTGTAAAAGTGGTGGTTTTTGACCGAAAGCTTTTTTTTTCACATCTTTTTTTTAACCAGGAAGTTTTTGATGGGGAGGGGGAATTATTGCACAGGGTTTTAAGACTGGGATATTTTTGCCTTTTTTACATTGAGAGATTTTCATCACGATGATTTTGATCCTAGAATCCAAAACAGCAACTTATAATCAAAGAGCGAAAACATTGAATTGGTTGTCTCTGCCAGTCAACCCTTTCCACACCTCATCCAACCATTGTTGTAGCAGCACATGTCCAGTTTCATGTTAAAAAGGAATTGATATTAACTTTCTCAACACGTAAACTTTGGAATAAATTGCCATATTAAGAATATTTGTAAATTTATTAGGATAAAATTCCAATTGTCCTGAGATACCTCTAAATATTGTCCAAATGTCTCAGGATATCGTCTGAGTTCTTTTTTCATCGGTAGGTACGACTTATTTAACAAATTGCCATCCAAAAATAAAATCTTTGAGTTTTTATTATCACCCAAATGAGCATTGTGACAGGGGTGGAATATACCGGGGTGGAATATATGTACCTAGAACCCATATTTTAGCCATCGTTTATTTATTTATTTATCATCTTGTTATTCGCTTAACTGAAAAAGTGTTCAACCAAATTGCCTGAAATTTAGTGATGCGATTGGTCCATGTCCAGTGACCTGCTGGTAGAATTTTGGGAGTGATCCGGTTGAAGGTCAAGGTCATGGTCATTTACAAATTAAAAAGTATTGAATCAAATAGCCTGAAACTTGATGGTATAATTGGTCAATATCCAGGAACCATCGGTTAGAATTTTAAGGTCAAGGTCAATTATAACTCAATAACTCAAAAAGTATGGAACCATATTGCATGAAACTGGGTGGGATGATTGGTTATTATCCAGTTAGCAGTTTATTAAATTTTGGGAGAGAACGGGTTAAAGAGGCGGAGAAGGTATGCGCTGTACCGAGTGCACATAATGTAGTTATATTTAAATTCAAGATTTCCTAAAAATATATCTTTTCGAGTCATCCTCTGTAAACAAAATTAAAATTAGTAACAGCATTTACGGTCCCAAATTTGAGCTGTGTTTGTAGAGTAAGAACACCCTATTTTCTCAGATCCATTGATTTTTGTCTAGATATTTTCGTCAAAAGAAGTTTTCTATATTTAAATAAAATATAAATATCACAAATTATTAAAACATATTTATGGCGGTTTATTCTGGTTCTCCCAAATATCTCATTGCATTTACCACTAAAACAATTCTGGCGCATATACAGTAGTGGACAAAATATAAGGGTTGGCAAAAACAAGTTATCTAAATCTTTAATTTCATAAAAAGTACAGAGCACACATTATTGAAACTTTGCACATATTTTCATATTGAGCTCATATGTATTCGTTGGAAGTTTCAAAGCATTTGGAATATTATTCTAGGAATAGTTCTATATTTCACTTCAAACACTAAATTTTGCTCTGGTCAATAGTTTAGGGTAGCCATCATAAAGTTGAAATATTCGCGGATATTGGCAATTAACTTAATTTAAATTTATGAATAATTCTTTACTATATCACTTAAATACATCTTCTACCACAAAATTCTACAAATTTGGCACAATATGAAGGAGTTATCCATCTTCTATTCATCCTCAAGAAATGTCCAAAATTCTTCCACATTTCTTGGGTTTCTTCTTTGAGTACAGTTTTCAATTATTATCAAAACAATCTCAACTCAATTGAGGTCAGGACTCTGTGAAGGCCAGCTCATTAGAGCAACTTCTTCATCTTCAAATAGAGTCCGAACTTTTTAATCTGAGTGGTAGGGTAGTTTTCCTGCTTGAAACTCTGTGGTTGAGGGTCACCTGCTTGTTGATAGGGGAGAGTATGATGACGAAAGAGCTGTTTTATACTTCTGCAATAACTCCTCCTCGTAGACGAACAATGGGACCAGGTCCAGCAGAAAAAAAGACCCCCTAAACTTTCACACTTCCTCCTCCAAAATTAACCGTTTTTTTGACGCAGTTCAGAGTTAACATTTCCCCTACTTTACGTTTAATTCGTATTTTCCCATTAGAACCAAAGATTTCAATTTTTCTTCCATTCATCACTAGAATGTACTTTCGACCACTGATCAATCGACCAAGCGACATACTCATGACAAAACACAAGTATCACTTTCTGTTTCTTTTTTGAGATTGAAAGCTTCGATGCGGGGACAAATGATTGCAAACCAACTTGTTGAAATAGGAGCAAAAAAGTAGACAGGGAAACGGTACCAACAGACATGATATCTATCTCACAAAAATTTGACAAGAAGTGTTGAAACTACCTTCACGCTACCTTGAAGACTTGCATGATCTTCTCTCAGCAATGCTTTGGGAAGTCTACCATTCTTCGGTTTGGAATCAACAACTCCATACTGCTTATGCTGAGCCACAATATGTTGCACAATCCTTTTCGACCTTCATGTGGCAATAGAAATCTCTCACAACGACAATAATATTGGAGACTGTATCTGAGGGGAATCTTGTGAACATTTCTCGAGGATGAATAGAAAGATGGATAACTCCTTCATATTGTGCAAAATTAGTAATATTTTGTGGTAGAAGATGTATTGAAGTGATATAGTAAAGAATTATTCACAAATTAATAAGTTAATTGCCAATATCCGCGAATATTTCAAAGTTTATGATGACTACCCTTAACTTATGACCAGAGCAAAATTTATTGTTTGAAGTGAAATATAGAACTTTTCCTAGAATAATTGTCCAAATGCTATGAAATTTCATACGAATACATATGAGCTCTATATGAAATTAAGTACGAAGTTTCAATAATGTGTGTTTTACACTTTTTTATGAAATTAAAGATTTAGATAACTTGTTTTTGCCTACCTTTATATTTGGTCAATGATCTGTTCTTAATGGTATTTGTATTTATCTTTACTTCAAAATAATATAGCAAATTTACTCTCTATTATTACACCATATACTTTATATGTAGTTTACTCTCATTATTAATTCGTATTTTATTTATAAAGTTTGTATTCAATTGACTAAACAAATGTAATTTTTGATATATTCAATTGTACTACAATTTCCAATCTTAATTTAGAATTGCTTTTGTTTTTCGTTTTCATTTTCTGGAAACTTAGAACATTCTAATCAAGTATTTCTAGACTTGAAATTTCTGTTCGAAAACAACTCACTTTTCGTATCATTTTTCAAGTATTTTCTTCAATTTGAAGAACCAAAGAAGCGGAAAGTTTTCTGATTTCTCTCCAGTGCTTTTATTAGGTCAAGTTGTAGTCGTTAAATGTTTCCGAGCAAATGGAAGATAAGGTGGACTGTAAGACAGAGTTTCTGCCACATCTTGGAGAGAGGCCAGACTGATTCACAATGAATAATTCCTGGTGCTTCTTAGGAAATTATATTAGTTATTATTGTACAGGCAATTAAAATTGTGTAAGAGGTAATACTGGTATTTAAATTTTATTGAGCAGAGCAGCTAAATGATTTCTGTTTATAAATGTAAGTCATTTTCTATAATGCTGTGTATATTTCATCGCTAATAAATTATAGCGGTTGAAATATATAAACAAGTAAAAATGATGTTAAAGATTCAATTTAAATGTTACCCAATTACTCTCTGATAATATTCAACACATATGACAATTCTTCATATTTATCTATGGATGTAATTTATCACATACAAATAATATAATTACATACATTACAAGTATGGATGGAAATATACAGTGAATCATGTTTTAAAGTTTCAATAATTAGATATTTTAATTAAAAATTACAATACAAATAAAAAATTCTAGCAGCACAGTACATTATTTTTGAAACCATAGATAATACGTAACTCATCACAATACGCTTTCTGATGATGCTCTATTGATCTTTTGACTTACTGTATGGTGTGTAGATATAGCTTAATTTAGAAGCCACATATTATCAATATACACATTCCATTAAATAAATTGTATATGGTATTTAAGATAAGACATAAGGTTAGTTTTGAAGCAATCATTAATACGCAAATCCTATGAAAATGAGTGATATGTGGTGAAAAACACATAAATAGTTTAGAAGTTACATGTCATCAATCCAAAAATTGATGGTGTTATATGGTGTATAAGATATGATTCGTTTAGAAGCTACCATCAATAACCACATCCTAAGACACTGAATGGTATCCCATGCAACCATGACACATTTTGCCAAGATGGGTACTAGATGGTTAGATGGGCAAGAGTTGGCAGACTGAAAAGTAGCCTAGAAATTACATGGAGATAATGGGGTTTTCCATTCTCATGGAATGTTACCTTGGGAGAAGGTTGGTTCAATGTGGCGAATCCATCCCATTGAATTGTCATAATGGTCCCACCTGATTACTATATAACGTGTCAACATTAAATGGGTGAAAGTGGTGAACATATTGGCAACATCTTGGGCTAAGATGGTTTCAACATAACAGCCAATGCTGTCACCATGTTGGCCCATTTTGCAAATAACCACACAGTACCAATACGATTTGTATACCTAGTGCCAACATGGGCCCCATTAACTTGTGTTGCTTGGGATATGATGTGTAAGACATATACATCAATGTACAGTGGTATCAATCCCATGTAGCTAAAAGGTATATGGTGTGGAACATATATGTATGTTAGTTATGAGAAGTTATTTCAATACACATATCCTGTAGTGATCCCACAATATTACAGCTCAGGCATCATTAGCCGTTCGATTTTATGAATCTGGTACATTTTTTTGAAACCGGTAATTTCTTTCTAACAGTAATATGATTAAATTGAGTAAAATATGTTCATGCAAAATTTAAAGTTAAATTTATGTAGAATTTGTTAACATGTTATTGATTTATTTTTTGATAAATTCTGAAGTAGTTTAGTAGTTGCTAATTAAATTGTTTTTGACAAATAAAGTGATTATTTGATTGATTATTTTCTTTTCATGTCTACTTGTCAGTTAACTCTTCAGGGGATCCGGAAAATTGATCGAAAACAATTAATCAAATGGAAAATTGGTCGAATGGAAAATTGGTCGAATGGAAAATTGGTCGAATGGAAAATTGGTCGAATGGAAAATTGGTCGAATGGAAAAATGATCGGAACGAAAATAGATCGAAAAGAAAATTGGTTAAATGGAAAATTGATCTAAAGAAAAATTGATCGCACAACTATTGATCGAATGGAGAATTAACCGGAACAAAATTGATCGAAAATGATATAGGATCTACTATTTACACTAATTGACGATGATAACTAAAACCATGGATTACCAGGGACACTAACTTGCAATATATTACAGCTAGTAGATCTTGTTACCATGATTTATATATAATAATAATTTATATAACAATAATAATGATATAACAATAATAATTTATGTGTAACATTTCTTCAATTTAATGTTTTTCTATAACAGAGATTTATATGCTTTGAAATATATTATAATTTGACGAACTTTAAGTTTTCTTAGTTCTAGAATTTAGATAGTTCTAGATAACTTGTGATATGAAAGTTAAATAATTAATTAATTTAGTAGGTTTAACGTATGTTTCGGAACCAAAAGTCATATAACTGACGGCAAAAGGGAATTAAATACAAGAAATTGGAAGAAACAGTCAGAAACGAAAATGGATTCACGAACAAAGTCACTTAACACCGTCGGTGACAATGCTCATGGATGCAGAAAATCTACTCTGTGAGTGCATTCACTCACCAAGTATTGTAACAAAAGGGGACACTAAGCACCGGTTGCTGCACTCACAGATGGAAAAAAATATGAAGCTGATCTATTCGATCAATTAACCTTTCGATCAATTGTTGTGCTATCAATTTTCCTTTCGATCAATTTTCCTTTCGATCAATTTTCCTTTCGACCAATTTTCCATTCGACCAATTTTCCATTCGATCAATTTTCTATTCGATCAATTGCTTTCGATAAATTTTCATAGACCCAACTCTTCAGTATTAATCATAATCATTACTACTTGAGATAAGCGTATTTTTTAATATAAAGATAATTTCCTCACCTGAAAATATGGATTTCTTTTGTTTAAAACTTCGATATCTTTTAATTGCATTCATTTCTTAAGTTTGACTTACTTACATTTTTCGATTGCTCTCTATCAACTCTTAAATATTTCCATATATTACTAAACTGAATTTAGTTGGATAATTAACAGTAATTTAATTATTGTAGTTAAACTATATTTTACAGACTTCAACAGAAATAATGAAACCTATCAATAGCGTCAATCAATTCGTATCAATTTTTTTATGTTAAAACTGTACGAATGTTAAATAAAAGCATGTATGAATATAGATAGATGTTGTAAAGAGATGCATATTCTCGGTAAGTTAGATATAGAAAGTAGCGTGAAAATTTTGTTAAATTATATTTGCTTTATACTATTGTATTTGCATTTTGTTGTATCTCCGCAGAAACCATGAACCCAAACATGAATAATTGCTGCACTATACTTATTGTTGTTATATCTATTAAAACTGATATATCTATTAAAACACATCACATGAATATTAATAATATTACGATGTGTAAGACATAAGTTAGTTTAGAGGCTACCATCAATTCACACATCCCATGAAAATTTATGGTATATGGTGTGTTGGACATAAGGGGACCGCCCCCAGGGAGGATGGCATAATTTAAGAAAAAAAAATTATTCCGTAAATAGTTGCTTTATAACCTTCTTATAGTGTGTGCAAAATATCAGAGGTATCATGTAACTCTAACTCCCCTGGGGAGAGGGAGAAAGGGAGAAGGGGGCCGGGGGGTAGGGAGTCAATATGTACTCTAAAAACCATCTCTCAGCCAATTATAATTCGTAATAATTAATTATATTGCTATATCTGGTATCCTACCTACCACTAATAACACGCCCAGTTAGGTTTGCAAAGAAATGTTACTCAGTTTCCCACAGACCTTCGCGAGAGTAGGATGCAGCGTGTTAGATTATCAAATTTTGAATGGTAGATACACGTTACTCAGATATCTACAAATCATGTAATTCAAAACCCTACTCCTATTTTTTGGTTGAAGCTAGAGCATTGCGGTTTTTTGCATTCGATACTCCATAATGATATCTACAATCTCACGGTACACGATTTTTGATTTTCGAATTTGTTGTAGAAAATTTTTTCTGACATATTTTTTTTTCAAAATATTTTTTTACTTTTCATGAAAAAGTCGACATTTAGAAAACCCATTCGAAAATCAAAAAATCGTATAAGAGGAATATTGTAGATATTAGTATGGAGAATCGAATGCAAAAAACCGCAATGCTCTAGCTTCAACCAAAAAACAGGAGTGGGGTTTTTGAAAATAGTTCGAAATTTGTTCGAAATTCGAATAACTCGTTTTCTATGGGTCTAATCGAAAAAATGTCATTCGAAAAAACGATAGAGAATTCAATTTTATATATAAAAACAAAGTTTCAGAACCATAACTTCAATAATAAAAAACTTTTCAAAATTTGGGGTAGGTCTCCAAAAAACAATAATCATTAATAAACACGTTCCATGAAGATGAATGGTAGGACGCAGTAAGATTAAATAAATAGGCAGTTATCTTTCCTATATACTGCAGACTGCACATATAAGAGATTCACTGTTGTGAAGAGACTGAGAAACTGCGAATTATTCAGTATACTCTATTTATATAATACAACCATTTATCTAAGCTGATATTTACAAGTAAAAACACGAATAAAACTTTGAAATTATAAAAGATATCAATGCTGTAATAAAATGAATGTATACAGTAGCTATATATTTACTTATTATTAAATATCGAAATCTTTTTGAGTATCTACTTCAGAAAATAATTACTATAGCTCTGTTACTTCACGATGTGTAAAAAAGTAAATATAACACTTAAATATAATTGAAATTTTCTCTATCATATCTATTTTGAAACAATAGTTAATTTTAACATGAATAAGAGAATGTGTTTATATATCTGAAATTTTACTACTGAGTTTTACCGTGAATAATAGTTCGGGTTGGTATTCCTGTAAGTACCACCGTATAAAGTAAATAGTATTGAAATGATGTACTATCAGAGAAGAGAGTCACCGTGATGATATACTATCAGAGAAAAGAGTCACTATGATGATGTACTATCAGAGAAAAGAGTCACTGTGATGATGTACTATCAGAGAAAGGAGTCACTATGATGATATACTATCAGGGAAAAGAGTCACTGTGATGATGTACTATCAGAGAAAAGAGTCACTGTGATGATGTACTATCAGAGAAAAGAGTCACTATGATGATGTACTATCAGAGAAGAGAGTCACCGTGATGATATACTATCAGAGAAAAGAGTCACTATGATGATGTACTATCAGAGAAAAGAGTCACTGTGATGATGTACTATCAGAGAAAGGAGTCACTATGATGATATACTATCAGAAAAAAGAGTCACTGTGATGATGTACTATCAGAGAAAAGAGTCACTGTGATGATGTACTATCAGAGAAAAGAGTCACTGTGATGATGTACTATAAGAGAAAAGAGTCACTGTGATGATGTACTATCAAAGAAAAGAGTCACTGTGATGATGTACTATCAGAGAAAAGAGTCACTATGATGATGTACTATCAGGGAAAAAAGTCACTGTGACGATGTACTATCAGAGAAAAGAGTCACTGTGACGATGTACTATAAGAGAAGAGAATCACTGTGACGATGTACTATAAGAGAAAAGAGTCACTGTGACGATGTACTGTAACAGAAAAGAGTCACTGTGACGATGTACTATAAGAGAAAAGAGTCACTGTGACGATGTACTATAAGAGAAAAGAGTCACTGTGACGATGTACTATGAGAGACAAGAGTCACTGTGACGATGTAATATAAGAGAAAAGAGTCACTATGATGATGTACTATCAGGGAAAAGAGTCACTGTGACGATGTATTATCAGAGAAAAGAGTCACTATGATGATATACTATCAGGGAAAAGAGTCACTGTGATGATGTACTATCAGAGAAAAGAGTCACTGTGATGATGTACTATCAGAGAAAAGAGTCACTATGATGATGTACTATCAGAGAAATGAGTCACTGTGATGATGTACTATCAGAGAAAAGAGTCACTGTGATGATGTACTATCAGGGAAAAGAGTCACTGTGACGATGTACTATCAGAAAAGAGAGTCACTGTGATGATGTACTATCAGAGAAAAGAGTCACTGTGATGATGTACTATAAGAGAAAAGAGTCACTGTGATGATGTACTATCAAAGAAAAGAGTTACTGTGATTATGTACTATCAGAGAAAAGAGTCACTATGATGATGTACTATCAGGGAAAAAAGTCACTGTGACGATGTACTATCAGAGAAGAGAGTCACTGTGATGATGTACTATCAGAGAAAAGAGTCACTGTGATGATGTACTATCAGAGAAAAGAGTCATTGTGATGATGTACTATCAGAGAAAAGAGTCATTGTGATGATGTACTATCAGAGAAAAGAGTCATTGTGATGATGTACTATCAGAGAAAAGAGTCATTGTGACGATGTACTATAAGAGAAAAGAGTCACTGTGACGATTTACTATAAGAGAAAAGAGTCACTGTGACGATGTACTATAAGAGAAACGAGTCACTGTGATGATGTACTATTAGGGAAAAGAGTCACTGTGACGATGTACTATCAGAGAAAAGAGTCACTGTGATGATGTACTATCAGAGAAAAGAGTCACTGTGATGATGTACTATCAGGGAAAAGAGTCACTGTGACGATGTACTATCAGAAAAAAGAGTCACTGTGATGATGTACTATCAGAGAAAAGAGTCACTGTGATGATATACTATAAGAGAAAAGAGTCACTGTGATGATGTACTATCAAAGAAAAGAGTCACTGTGATGATGTACTATCAGAGAAAAGAGTCACTATGATGATGTACTATCAGGGAAAAAAGTCACTGTGACGATGTACTATAAGAGAAAAGAGTCACTGTGACGATGTACTGTAACAGAAAAGAGTCACTGTGACGATGTACTATAAGAGAAAAGAGTCACTGTGACGATGTACTATAAGAGAAAAGAGTCACTGTGACGATGGACTATGAGAGACAAGAATCACTGTGACGATGTACTATAAGAGAAAAGAGTCACTATGATGATGTACTATCAGGGAAAAGAGTCACTGTGACGATGTATTATCAGAGAAAAGAGTCACTGTGATGATGTACTATCAGAGAAAAGAGTCACAGTGATGATGTACTATCAGGGAAAAGAGTCACTGTGATGATGTACTATCAGAGAAAAGAGTCACTTTGATGATATACTATCAGAGAAAAGAATCATTGTGATGATGTACTATCAGAGAAAAGAGTCACTGTGATGATGTACTATCAGAGAAAAGAGTCACTGTGATGATGTACTATCAGAGAAAAGAGTCACTGTGACGATGTACTATCAGAAAAAAGAGTCACTGTGATGATGTACTATCAGAGAAAAGAGTCACTGTGATGATGTACTATAAGAGAAAAGAGTCACTGTGATGATGTACTATCAAAGAAAAGAGTCACTGTGATGATGTACTATCAGAGAAAAGAGTCACTATGATGATGTACTATCAGGGAAAAAAGTCACTGTGACGATGTACTATCAGAGAAAAGAGTCACTGTGACGATGTACTATAAGAGAAGAGAATCACTGTGACGATGTACTATAAGAGAAAAGAGTCACTGTGACGATGTACTGTAACAGAAAAGAGTCACTGTGACGATGTACTATAAGAGAAAAGAGTCACTGTGACGATGTACTATAAGAGAAAAGAGTCACTGTGACGATGTACTATAAGAGAAAAGAGTCACTGTGACGATGTACTATGAGAGACAAGAGTCACTGTGACGATGTACTATAAGAGAAAAGAGTCACTATGATGATGTACTATCAGGGAAAAGAGTCACTGTGACGATGTATTATCAGAGAAAAGAGTCACTATGATGATATACTATCAGGGAAAAGAGTCACTGTGATGATGTACTATCAGAGAAAAGAGTCACTATGATGATGTACTATCAGAGAAATGAGTCACTGTGATGATGTACTATTAGGGAAAAGAGTCACTGTGACGATGTACTATCAGAGAAAAGAGTCACTGTGATGATGTACTATCAGAGAAAAGAGTCACTGTGATGATGTACTATCAGGGAAAAGAGTCACTGTGACGATGTACTATCAGAAAAGAGAGTCACTGTGATGATGTACTATCAGAGAAAAGAGTCACTGTGATGATGTACTATAAGAGAAAAGAGTCACTGTGATGATGTACTATCAAAGAAAAGAGTCACTGTGATGATGTACTATCAAAGAAAAGAGTTACTGCGATTATATGTACTATCAGAGAAAAGAGTCACTATGATGATGTACTATCAGGGAAGAGAGTCACTGTGACGATGTACTATCAGAGAAGAGAGTCACTGTGATGATGTACTATCAGAGAAAAGAGTCACTGTGATGATGTACTATCAGAGAAAAGAGTCATTGTGATGATGTACTATCAGAGAAAAGAGTCATTGTGATGATGTACTATCAGAGAAAAGAGTCATTGTGACGATGTACTATAAGAGAAAAGAGTCATTTTGACGATGTACTATAAGAGAAAAGAGTCACTGTGACGATTTACTATAAGAGAAAAGAGTCACTGTGACGATGTACTATAAGAGAAAAGAGTCACTGTGATGATGTACTATTAGGGAAAAGAGTCACTGTGACGATGTACTATCAGAGAAAAGAGTCACTGTGATGATGTACTATCAGAGAAAAGAGTCACTGTGATGATGTACTATCAGGGAAAAGAGTCACTGTGACGATGTACTATCAGAAAAAAGAGTCACTGTGATGATGTACTATCAGAGAAAAGAGTCACTGTGATGATATACTATAAGTGAAAAGAGTCACTGTGATGATGTACTATCAAAGAAAAGAGTCACTGTGATGATGTACTATCAGAGAAAAGAGTCACTATGATGATGTACTATCAGGGAAAAAAGTCACTGTGACGATGTACTATAAGAGAAAAGAGTCACTGTGACGATGTACTGTAACAGAAAAGAGTCACTGTGACGATGTACTATAAGAGAAAAGAGTCACTGTGACGATGTACTATAAGAGAAAATAGTCACTGTGACGATGGACTATGAGAGACAAGAATCACTGTGACGATGTACTATAAGAGAAAAGAGTCACTATGATGATGTACTATCAGGGAAAAGAGTCACTGTGACGATGTATTATCAGAGAAAAGAGTCACTGTGATGATGTACTATCAGAGAAAAGAGTCACAGTGATGATGTACTATCAGGGAAAAGAGTCACTGTGATGATGTACTATCAGAGAAAAGAGTCACTTTGATGATATACTATCAGAGAAAAGAATCATTGTGATGATGTACTATCAGAGAAAAGAGTCACTGTGATGATGTACTATCAGAGAAAAGAGTCACTGTGATGATGTACTATCAGAGAAAAGAGTCACTGTGATGATGTACTATCAGAGAAAAGAGTCACTGTGACGATGTACTATCAGAAAAAAGAGTCACTGTGATGATGTACTATCAGAGAAAAGAGTCACTGTGATGATGTACTATAAGAGAAAAGAGTCACTGTGATGATGTACTATCAAAGAAAAGAGTCACTGTGATGATGTACTATCAGAGAAAAGAGTCACTATGATGATGTACTATCAGGGAAAAAAGTCACTGTGACGATGTACTATCAGAGAAAAGAGTCACTGTGACGATGTACTATAAGAGAAGAGAATCACTGTGACGATGTACTATAAGAGAAAAGAGTCACTGTGACGATGTACTGTAACAGAAAAGAGTCACTGTGACGATGTACTATAAGAGAAAAGAGTCACTGTGACGATGTACTATAAGAGAAAAGAGTCACTGTGACGATGTACTATGAGAGACAAGAGTCACTGTGACGATGTACTATAAGAGAAAAGAGTCACTATGATGATGTACTAACAGGGAAAAGAGTCACTGTGACGATGTATTATCAGAGAAAAGAGTCACTATGATGATATACTATCAGGGAAAAGAGTCACTGTGATGATGTACTATCAGAGAAAAGAGTCACTGTGATGATGTACTATCAGAGAAAAGAGTCACTATGATGATGTACTATCAGAGAAATGAGTCACTGTGATGATGTACTATTAGGGAAAAGAGTCAC